>JAJJMA010118330.1:0-14021 GCA_023529015.1 Papaver nudicaule
TGAAATGAAAATGTAATGGATAGGGATAGATCGACAATTAGGTTAAGTCAATGGCACACGTCGTTTTTGCACACTTCATTCCTGGGGTGGAATAAGATTCGAGGCGGAGCTGGTTTGGGTACAAAAATAAAGCAAAGTGTGGGGAGGTGTTTATGCCCACAAACTTACTTCGCACGCGTAATAAATAAAGAGTTGCTATTAGCAACGTGAACTGGGCCGTTGCTAGATTCTGCAACGGCCCAAAAAATCCGCAACGGCCCAAAAGAGTTGCTATTCCGCAACGACAGCATTACCGTTGCTACATAGTGTTGCTATTCGCCAAATTTGGTGTAGTGTTAGTAGTGATGTAATAACGATTGAGATCGTGTTCTTGTCTACATGACTATGTCTTATGTTAGTGTTTGTTCCGGCAAATACTAAGGTTACAAGAATGCATGAGATATATTCGATACCATTTGTCCATTGCAATGGTTTGCTTGCAAATCACTTGTTGGATATGGGTGAATCTAAAGGAGTACTCTTAAGCAAGAGTCCAGTGGATTACAGCTGAGGACGTCACACACGTCTAAGTACTGGTTAAGTCCAGAACTTCCAGCGGGTCCAGTTAAACCCTAATCTGAATAGTGGCGGTTCCCGAACCGTACACGGAACAGAAACTCGGAATTTCTCCTGAGTTCCAGAATGTCTATTTGGACGCGTACCAACGCGAACCTGAAAATAGATAATTTTGGTTGTGATTCAGATGGACGGTACCTGAACCGGTCCAGGTGAATATTCTCTGGAATTTTCACACGGGTTAAACTTTGAACTCCTTTATCTCTTAGTTGGACTTATTTATCACGAAAATATCTTTTGTGGTCCATCTAACGATTCTCAATATGTCAATAAGATAAAGATTATCTCTGGTCTGTTGGATCTCTATCTTGAAGTGTTTATGAGCTAATAAAACACTTGGCGGATAAATGTTAAAATATTTCCAATTAAGATAAATCTAGGTTACTTGGTTTGCAAGTTATGGTTTCCTAAACTTGTGGGACAAGAAACTAGTTGGTTTATTCCAAAGCAACCTATCTTATTGAGTGTTATAAATAGAGGTGTCTAAGGACGAATACTGCAAGCATCAAGCATACGTGAAGGTCCTTTGGGAAGTGATCGTAAACTCTTTTCACTTAGGTGAATGCTTGTTGTGGTATAGTCATCCTCTATTAGGTAGCAGTTCCTCACAGGATTTACCTACGACTATAAAGACTTCTCTTGAGAGTTGGGAAGCACAGGTAGGAGATTGAGACCTTAGTGGTTGAAATCGGAGTGAGCTGTAACCTCAGTAACCTAATTACGTTCTTGTCTATTCCATAGTCCTTCTCTTCTGCTATAAGGCTATTCAAGAACTGGTTAAGTTACGTAAAGGTTGAAAGGAAGCAACGCACGGCTGCACTCGGTATTGTAAGCCTAGTTAGCTCCAGTTGTATAAGTTTCTTAATTGATTCTTCGTGTACAACTGAGGTAGAGAAAAGTTGGGCATAGTTTACTCGGTTTACTTGTCAGCCCCCGCTTGTAAGTAGATTTCCGTATGACCTGGAACAATCCGAAGGAATTCACTTGGTGTATGTCAAACTGATAGAGGACAGTTCAAACATACAGTCGATAATTGAGGTTGCAAAGCCTGAATTGTTGACATAAGCCTTTAACAGCGGTTAAAGCAACTCCTAGGCCTGTAAAGGACGTCAGCTAGGGGAATCAAGTGCGTGACGATCTGTGTGGGATCTAGAGACGTAAGGAGTGCGACAGTAGCCAGTTCGCTTGGAGGGTGGAATTGGTATCTGCTACATCCCAGACCTAAGTCTTATAGTAGGCTAGTGTTTGTAGTCAGTTTGTACTGTGTGGTGTTCAGTCTGGACGAGGTCCCAAGGTTTTTCTACAAGTTGTAGTTTCCTTGTTAAAAAAAATCTCTGGTGTCTTGTGTGCTTTACTTTCTGCATTATATTCTCTGATTATATAATTAAAGCAAACACAAGAAGTATGTTATTAATAAACCTGATCGTTGTCCTCAATCCATCCCTGGATTTACCAAGACCCTGTCTTGCGTTCGACTGATCCTTGAGATCCAAACTCAGGTTAACGGATCTGGATATTGATTTTTGAGATCGTCCAGATCTGACCATAAGTCTCACGAGCCCAAATGAAAAGTTGGTTGTATTTCGGTACCCCTGCTTTTTCAATTGGTATCAGAGCAGGTAAACACATAAAAGACGTAACTGTCTGTGTTTATCGAGGCTTGTGAGTCATGGATAAAAGCGTTAGAGCTTGTAACGTACCACCAAATTTTTGATGGCACAAACTACCTATGGTGGAAGACTGTAATGACTTCATTTTGGCAAGCTCGAGACTTCAAAACTTGGGTTTATGTCAAAAAGGGATATTCACCACCAATTGTTTAAGTTGACGGTGAAACTGTCCTCAAAGACATAGCGGTTTATAATGACGTGGAAACACTCGCCGCCAAGCAAAACTATGATGGGCTTAATGTTATCATTCATGCAGTTACACCTGATCTTTTCCATCACGTGGCCACATGTGAAACCTCTCACGAGGCTTGGAATAGATTAAGGAACGTATTCGAAGGGAATTCAGCAGAAAAAAGAAGCTAGACTTCAAAACCTCATGTCTGACTGGGAAAACCTTCGAATGCTTGAGGATGATACCTTTGAAGAATTTAACCACAAAATGTCTGAGATAGTGAATGCCTGTCACACCTTAGGTAAAGCTATTACGGAAAGGGACATTGTGAGTAAAATTTTGAGGTCATTACCCTCAAGGTACGAATCCAAAAAACATGCCATCCAAGAGGTACATGGCTTAGACATAACAAGAAGTAACCTTGTTTCCAAGCTGAAGATCTTTGACCATGAAAGACAATCTGGTCAAAAGAATACAGTTGGCCTGAAAGCCATGAAAACTGACTCATCTCATGAGACAGAAACTGAAGATAATGACCTTGCGTTATTTATTTAGAAGGTGAGAAGAGTTCCGAGAGGTTGAAAAAAGAGGTACAATAATCTACCTCAATCAAACAGCAAAGATTGGGATAGTGACAATGAGCCACAATGCTACAAATGTCCTGGATTCAGTCACATGTCTCCCGAATGTCCAAATAAAGACTATTGTGGAAAAGTCAAAGCTCTTGAGGCTACTCAAAAGCAAGATCCTGTAAAAGAGAATGCTCAAAACATGACTCTCTTTGCTGTACATCAGAAAAGTCCCCCACCAAGTCCTGATAATAAGAATTCAGTAATGAGTTCTTTTTCTCTAAAGAACAAAGGGTACTTGGTTACCAAGTTACTTGAGGAAAGATGTCGAATTCTTGAACAAGAAAAGGAAGAACTAAGTAGCTAGAAAACTTTCTTCGACACTTCATCGGGTACAATTGTTAGAAAGAGATAAAAAATGGGATTCAGATATCCTCAAGAAATTGAGTGAAGGCATCAATACCAAATGTCTTAAGATCATGAAGCCCAGCCTGGAAAAGAAGAAATCTTCTCAGACAAAAACTATGTTTGATACTTCCAAGAAGTTAAAGCCAGGAAGGAGTAACTCTCTACAGAAAAGTGGCAGAAGTTCCCATAAAGCACATTCATCCAGATTCAAATAATGTGACCATGAGAGAAAAACATGTAGGAGTCAGCCTGTAAAACCTCATGGAAAGCGGGTTGAACAACAACCTGAGAGAAGAAATTCTTTCAAAAAATCGGTACAAGTATGGGTTGAGAAAGGAAAAAAGGAGTCTGGTACTTTTTATCCTGTAAGTCAAAGAGCTAGTCAGATCCCATATAAAAACTCCTATCACACTAGATATGATACAGGAGGAGAACCGAGGAATAACGGTGCAAAATCAATTCCCATTGATAACACCTTGAAAGATAGCAGAAAACGAAAGAAGCTGATATCATTGTCACCAAAGACTTCAGTATCCTCTTCTCACTAAATTCTTGTGCGCAGTTCTGTTGTTAAGATAATCCTTATAACAATAGAAATACTGCATAAGGAGGGGGTCTGTAAAGGAGAAGATCAGACGAAAATTCTGTCAGATTAAAAGACCGTACGGTTCCCGAATAGCTCGGAAAGTTTTTGCTATTCTAGAATCTTGATTGATGTCTATCTTTAAAAGGAGAGATTTTATCTCATGAAAAACTCATGTCCAATCCTTTAAAATCTCTAATTTTGAGATCAAAAGATTACATCAAGATGACAGACTCTGGAGGAAAAAGGGAAGAGACCTGGACAATTATCTTCCCAAACAAGAAGATTCGTTTAGAATCATCTGATAATGAAGCCAGCCATACTTCTGTACAAGATCTTGCAGCTACAGAAAGAAAGGAAATTCATCTTGATAAAAAGATGGATGAAGTACTTGAACAAATCAAATAATTTGCTGGTGAGATGGGTACTCTTGCAAATCATGTGGATACTAGCCTCCATGATCTGATCAAAAGAGTTGAAACCATCGAATAACAACTTGGAACCTTGATTACCTCAAGCAATAAGTCTGTTCTTTAAATCAGATTAGTTGGTTCCTTGTGAGAACTTGTTCTTACTCTTGCGTAAGGAATATAAACTATATTTGTAAGTAGTTTGCCTTTTCATGCTTTCTAGAATTTTCAAGCATGTACTACTTTATTTCATTAATAAAAGTTCTTTTTAGATGATTATTAATGATGTTTGCAATACTTGATTTGTCTACCTCAATCTTATTGCAACACATAGCTTTTTCCATTGCCTCGTTAGTGATGCAAAGTTATGTCTAAAAAGTTAAGCTTTTTCTCATGATCAAGAAACTTTTGATTATATGATTTTTAGGGTTTTCACAGACTCGAAATCATATACTCTTTTCCAAGAAATTGGCTAAGGAAAAGAGATTATAAACAAAGCAAAACTTGATAACATTAAATTGGTTTTGTCCATGTTCGACTTTGTAAGTTGTTCTTTATTGAATAACACCACATGGGGGAGAGTTCTTAACTTGAACTTGCGCTTAATAACAAATCTTTTTGGGGAGCGTGGTTGTGGAATATTAGGAGAAAAGTGTGTCTATAATTCTCCATAAGATGAGAACTCAGGAATCTTCGTTCAGATTTCCTAGTTATACCATCTTAAACTTGGTATGTGAGTACTTAGCTTAACCTATCCTCATAGGTTTATGAAACCCTAGTCTCGAACTACTTTGTCATATTTTTGTGACAAATAGGGGGAGAATACATATGGTTCTTATTCTTGTGGTTGTTTGCATTACTAGTGCCTAACCATAGGGGGAGAACATCATATGCTTACTTGTTGTGCTTTTCATAAAGTATCAAGTAAGGGGGAGTAATTAAAAGCTGAGATCGAGCTTCGTATCAAGAATGAGTAGAATCACTTTAGAAGTTCTGATACACCAACTTCAAAGTTTGCTTAGATTCTTACTCTTACGCACAAACAACATGTGGGATGAGCATACCAAACCCACGTAAGCCTAAGCATACCTTTATGGTTGTTTGAGCTGGATATGTTGTGACTGCTGACTACGGATTCATCAACATGAGTTTAATGAACACATCAAGACTCAAAGGAGAAGTTGAAGAATTCAAGAAATCAAGAACTACATTTGGTTAGTACTTCATTGTATATTATTTGAATCCATATGTAAATTGGTTTTGTCACTAAAATTGACAAAGGGGGAGATTGTTAGGGCATTGTCCGGTCAAACCCACTAGTGTTGGTATGTCAAGCTAGTTGTCAGTTTTAGGTGTCAAAACTCAATTCTTGATTTAGCCTACTAGAGTTTAGATTTCAGAAATGGGATATAGACAAAGTAGTAGAGATCTTGAAGACGAAGACTGTGAAGAAAAAGAAGACATCAATTATTCTTCATCGACAAAAGGTTAGTAGGAGTTATCACTTGTGGTGCATAACCATAGGGGGAGAACGTCATGTGCCTACTTGTTGTGCTTTTCCAAAGTATCAAGTAAGGGGGAGTAATTAAAGCTGAGAAGAAGCTTCATATCAGGAATGAGTAGAATCACTTTAAAAGTTTTGATACACGGACTTTAAAGTTTGCTCAGATTCTTACTCTTTAGCACAAACAACATGTGGGATTAGCATATTAACCCATGTAAGCTTGAGCGTACCTTCATGGTTGTTTGAGCTGGATATGTTGTAGCTGCTGACTATGGATTCATCAACAAGAGTTCAATGAACACATCAAGTCTCAAGGGAGAAGTTGAAGAATTCAAGAAATCAAGATACATCCGGTTAGTACTTAATTGTATATCTTTTGAATCCATATGTAAATTGGTTTTGTCACTAAAATTGACAAAGGGGGAGATTGTTAGGGCATTGTCCGGTCAAACCCACTAGCGTTGGTATGTCAAGCTAGTTGTCAGCTTTAGGTGCCAAAACACAATTCTTGATTTAGCCTATTAGAGTTTAAATTTCAGAATTGGGATATAGACTAAGTAGTAGAGACCTTGAAGACGAAGACTGTGAAGACAAAGAAGACATCAATTATTCTTCATCGACAAAAGGTTAGTAGGAGTTATGACTTTTATGAAAATTCTTCTATTCTACTTTCTCTATCTTTCGAATAGTCGGCTACTTTAGTAGTGATGTAATAGTGATTGAGATCGTGTTCTTGTCTATATGACCATGTGTTATGTTACTGTTTATTCCCGCAAATACTAAGGTTACAAGAATGCATGAGATACATTCGATACCATTTGTCCATTGCAATGGTTTGCTTGAAAATCACTTGTTGGATATGGGTGAATCTAAAGGAGTACTCTTGAGCAAGAGTCCAGTGGATTACAGCTGAGGACGTCACACACGTTTAAGTACTGGTTAAGCCCAGAACTTCCAGCGGGTCCAGTTAAACCCTAATCTGAATAGTGGCGGTTCCCGAACCGTATACGGAACAGAAACTCGGAATTTCTTCTGAGTTCCAGAATGTCTATTTGGGCGCGTACCAACGCGAACCTGAAAATAGATACTTTTGGCTGTGATTCAGATGGACGGTACCCGAACCGGTCCAGGTGAATATTCTCTGGAATTTTCACACGGGTTAATCTGAACTCTTTTATCTCTTAGTTGGACTTGTTTATCACGAAAATATCTTTTGTGGTCCATTTAACGATTCTCAATATGTCAATAAGATAAAGATTATTTGGTCTGTTGGATCTCTATCTTGAAGTGTTTATGAGCTAATAAAACACTTGGCAGATAAATGTTAAAAGATTTCCAATTGAGATAAATCTCGGTTACTTGGTTTGCAAGTTAGGGTTTCCTAAATTTGTGGGACAAGAAACTAGTTGCTTTATTCCAAAGCAACCTATCTTATTGAGTGCTATAAATAGAGGTGTTCAAGGACGAATACTGCAAGCATCAAGCATACGTGAAAGTCCTTTGGGAAGTGATCGTAAACTCTTTTCACTTAGGTGAATGCTTGTTGTGGTATAGTCATCCTCTATTAGGTAGCAATTCCTCACGAGATTTACCTACGACTATAAAGACTTCTCTTGAGAGTTGGGAAGCACAAGTAGGAGATTGAGACCTTAGTGGTTGAAATCGGATTAACCTGTAACCTTGGTAACCTGATCACGTTCTTGTCTATTCTACGGTCCTTCTCTTCTGATATAAGGCCATTCAAGAGCTGATACGTTACACACAGGGTTTCGAAAGGAAGCAACGCATGGCTGCACTCGGTGTTGTAAGACCTAGTTAACTTTAGTTGTATAAGTTTCTTAAGTGATTCTTTTTACAACAGAGGTAGAGACAAGTTGGGCATAGTTTACTCAGTTTACTTGTCAGCCCCCTCTTGTAAGTAGATTTCCGTATGACCTGGAGAAATCCGAAGGAAGTCACTTTGTGTTTGTCAAACTGAAGAGGACAGTTCAAACGTACAGTCGATAATTGAGGTTGCAAAGCCTGAATTGTTGACAAAAGCCTTTAACAGCGGTTAAAGCAACTCCTAGCCCTGTAACGGACGTCAGCTAGGGGAATCAAGTGCGTGACGATCTGTGGGGGATCTAGAGACGTAAGGAGTGCGACAGTAGCCAGTTCGCTTGGAGGGTGGAATTGGTCTCTGCTACATCCCAGACCGAAGTCTTATAATAGGCTAGTTTTTGTAGTCAGTTGTACTGTGTGGTGTTCAGTCTGGACGAGGTCCCGAGGTTTTTCTACAAGTTGTAGTTTCCTCGTTAAAAAAAATCTCTGGTGTCTTGTGTGCTTTATTTTCCGCATTATATTCTATGATTATATAATTAAAGCAAACACAAGAAGTACGTTATTAATAAACCTGAGTGTTGTCCTCAATCCATCCCTGGATTTACCAAGACCCTGTCTTGCGTTGGACTGATCTTTGAGATCCAAACTCAGGTTAACGGATCTGGATATTGATTTTTGAGATCGTCCAGATCTGACCATAAGTCTCACGAGCCCAAACGAAAAGTTGGTTGTATTTCGGTACCCCTGCTTTTTCACCTTTGAATCGTCAGCTTGACTCTTCTCTTACTACTTTTGTCTGGCAAGCTTTTTCTTGTGTTTGGAAGACAAAAACTCTTGACTCGGGATGGACTAAGCACCAGGCGTTCCTCGAGGCGGTAAGCATGCCTTCTTGACCTTGCAAGTTTTTTTGCCTACATTTTGATGTGTGCTTAGTAGTGTGCTTGTTTGTTGTTGAAGGGTTATCATCATGGGATGTACCTGTTGGACTTGACTAGAACTCATGGAAATAAGATTGCTCGCCTTAATAGGGAGTTGTTGAGTTTACGCCAGGAGAATGGTGGTCTTTCGATGGAGCTTGGAAGAGTAGGGGTAAGACAATGTTAAGTTATTGGTTGTTCTCGAGTTTTACTTTTGGTTAGTCACTGGTACTGACTTTTATTGCTTGTGATCAGGGGATGTGATAGATTTGGGAAAGCAGCTCGAAGACGTTGCTGGCGAACGAGATACCCTTTCTGGGAGCTTAAAAACTCAAAACGAACTGGCTTCGAAGCTGGAATTTCAGCTGAAGAATAAAGAAAATGAGTTTAAGTTACTAGAGAAGAGTCATGATGACAAAGATTGCGAGATCAAGATTCTTAAGGAGAAGGTTGCTTCGTTGAATCAACACATTGGTGGAGAATCTGAACGAACCGCTTTGTTCAGCCGTATGCATGCTCGTGACCTTTTCTGGAAATTTGGAATGCAGCCTCCCTTTTATCGTAATGGCACAAGTGATCCTGATGCTTTATTGGAGTCTGATGATGGATTGGTTTCTATCGAAGAGGTTCATGATTTAGTTGCACAGATGGTAGAGGAAAAGTCTGAGGTTGAAAGGATTTAAAAAGAAAGAAGTGAAGAGGTCATTGTTGATGATGGTGAAGAAGATGAAGATATGGGAGAGGAGGATAATTCGGTGGAGGAATCTAGGGGAGAGAAGCCAGCTGCGAAAGAAAAGGTGGTGGATATGCTTACAACAGGGGGCGAGAAGACAAGTGAGGGTGGTGTTGCTTTGGAGGAGAAAGAAAAAAGTGATAAAGATGAAAAAGTTCAACCCGAGGAGTCGACTAAGGAATCTTCGAAGGATTTTGTCGAAACTTCTGGTGATGGCACTGGTGCAGGTGTCGAACTTGGTGACCGAGGTATTACAGCTGGTGACAAGCGTATTCCCGAACCTGTTGGAGCCGAAGTTAAGGAGATTGTTGAAAATACCGCCTAGAAGATGCTAGGTTCTTTTGTATTTCCTTTGCATCTCGAAGCTCTTCTTTCCCCTTTGTTTTTTGTTTATGCTGTAAACTATGTATTTTGAGCTCCTTTGGCTCTTTCTTCGTAATGAATTTTATTGTTTGTTATGCTTGTGATTTATTTTTCTTCGAAACGCGTTGCTTATTTTAGTAGCTCGTGATCAGGCACGAGGTTAACCCTGCAATGTTCTAAGCTCTTAAATTTACTTAAGGCGCAATTCCGGGGCTTACTTCGATGTGGGAGATAGTAAACCAAGCTAGTGGGGGCCTACGGACCACCCTTCCCAAAGGCTTTGAGCTACTTGCCTGTTTTAAAGCGAACACTGGCTATCGAGACCATAGGTACCCGTTTTGCCTCAGTAGGTTGGGTGGATATCGAGGATACTAGGTATCTTCCGGGAGAACATGGTGCTCTAATAATCCATTTATCCCAAGTAAAGTAGGAGACTTACAGTGGGTAGCTGTTATGCTTCGCCTCGATAATAAAGTAGTACAATGGGGGAGTGTTGGTCAAGCTGGAGCTTAGACATGGTACTATTCTCCTATCGTGGCCTAGAATTCGACCCTTCTGTTCTCGAAAGCCCCTCTCGGAGCTATGTATTGATTATTCGTAGGAGGTCCCTCGGCTACCTAAGTTGCTTTCCATTCCCGTGAATGTAAGCGAGTTAGCTTCCTCGGGGTTCCATCCACCTTAAAGGTAGATGTTAATCCCATTTATCATGCCCTCGACGCTTCAAAAGAGAGGTCCTCATGGTCGTATGGTAGTGAGTCCAAATGCATTTTCAGCTTATATAACTTTGATGCAAAGTACCCACCACTAACGGGGTATCTTGTGGGTAGAGGACTGTGTCATATAGCTCATAGGGACCTTACGACTTATATGTACATCAGTTCTGTGCCTACTGCTCGAGGAATTTTTATAAGTGGCATCATGGCCTTGGCGTTAAGGCCTTTTAATTTCATTGCGTCAAGGCACTAGGGGAGATATGGCATCGTATCCTGTTCGTTTATATGGCTTCAGGTAAGACTTTTTGCCTAGTCAAGTAGGATCTGGAGTTTGAGCGGGGACACAGGTTTTTGAAGTGAAAATAATTCTTTATTCGAGGATAGATAGCGAGGTACATTATTTTTCATGTATAATATTTTCTTATATATTTCGCATTCCATGCATTACCGATCCCCGTTCCATCTTTTTCGTCGATCAACTTGTACGCGCCTTTCCATGCTACTTGTTTTACTTTGAAAGGTCTCTCCCATGTGGGTTAGCTTTCCTGCATTTCCCTTTTGGTAAGGTGGGATTTCTCGTAACACCAATTCGCCAGGTTGGAATTCTCTTTCGATGACCTTTTTGTTGTATCCTCGAGCTAATCTTTACTGGTAGTTGATGATGTGTCGTAGGGCGTCTTCTCTTGCTTCTTCGAGATCAACTAGTTTTGCATATATCAAATCAGTTGTGAGGTTTTCCTCCCATGATTTGTATTTATCCGTTGGTAGCTGTGGGAAGTACTGCCTCCCATATGTGAGGTAAGACGGAGTCATCCCTGTTGCTTCCCTTCTGGATGTTCGAAATGCTCACAAAACATTGTGTAGGTGCTCGCACCACTGTTTTTGTGAGGTAGAACCCTTTTCTTCAATTTGTCCCCAATTGTCTTGTTTGTTGGTTTCGCATGTCCATTGCTCTGTAGGTATATTGGAGTTGAAGTTCCTAGTCTTACGTTATATTGATTTAGCAATTCCCTAACATCAGCACTAAAAAAATTCTTTGGCGTTATCCGAGACTATCTCGGAAGGGACTCTGAATCGACAAAATATGTTTTCCCAAAATAAGGTAAACACATCTTGGCCTGTGTGATTCTTCAGAGCTTTAGCTTTAATCCACTTTGAAAAGTAATCTGTTGCCACGATAATGTACTTTCTCTGTCCTGTTCCTGGAATGAATGGTCCTACGATGTCGATACCCACTTAGCGAAAGGCCATGGGCTTAACTCCGAATTTAGATTTGTTGCTGGTGTATGAATTTTCTTGGAAAATCTTTGACAAGGGTCGCATTTTCGAGATATTTCCTTTGCGTCGATATGCATGTAGGGCCAGTAATATCCTTGAGCTTTGGTTGCTGGGATAGGGCTCTTCCTCCACTATGAGTTCCTGCCTCACCACTATGTAGTTCTGTCATTAGTGCGACACCATCTAACCGATGAGCACATCTCAACAATGGGCCCAGGAATGATTTCCAGTATAGAACGTCGTCGATAATTTTGTAGTTGGCTGATATGGTTATTAATTTATGTGCTTCGAGTGGATTGCTCGGCAGTTCCTTTGTTTCAAAGTATTTTCTTATTGGTATCCTCCAGTCTTCGGCTTCATCCTGGATTGCCATTACGAGTTCCTCCCTTGTTTCCTCTATAAATGATTTTCTTATTTTTCTAATTTCTAAAGAGATGACGTCTGGGTCTGTCATTTTTTAGGCGATAAACGCCAGAGCGTCCGCGTGTCTGTTATCCTTCCTGCATATGTGTCGAATTTTTAGGTGTGGAATCTTTGTCATTAACCTCCTTGCTAATTTCATGTATTTTGATAATGAATCATTTGACTGGTAACTTCCATCGAGATGTCGAACTACGAGCTGAGAGTGCATTGTTATCCTCGCCTCTTGGATTTCCATTTCTATCATATGTTTTAGTATGTGGATCATTGCCTCGTATTCTGTCTCGTTATTTGTTGCCTCGAATTCCAATCAGAGTGCATATACTGTTTTCTTTCCTTCTGGTGAAGTGAAGACTATTCCAATTCTTCGGCCATCACCATTGACTGATCCATCGATAAATACTTCCCAACGCCGAGGGTGACATTGCTCTAGGAGATTTGGTGGACCGTCTTCTTCCTCGATTCCCAGTATTGGCTCGTCTTCGTAGTCTTCTTCGATAGGTAACTCGGCTAAAAAGTCAGCTATAATTTGTGATTTTAACGCCGTTCGAATCTCGTAGACCACGTCTAAAAAGTCAGCTATAATTTGTCATATTGTCCTATTTGGGCATTCCACTTTGCGATTATTTCCGCTGCCTGTACGTTTTTAAGAACAAATTTAATTGGTGTTTTAGTTAGCACAATGATTCTATGAGCCTGGAAGTATGTTCGAAGCTTTTGGGTTGCTACCACCAATGCGAGTATGAGTTGCTCCAGTTTAGTGTAGTTTTTCTCGGCCTGAAAGAGAGTCCTGTTTATGTAGTATACCGACTTTTCTTCTCCTCTAGTGGTTACGAGTACAGCGCTGATGGCATCCGAGTTGGCCACAATGTAAAGTTTCAAGTCTTCGTTTTTTTCCGGACGTTGTAGAGCTGGCAAACTTGCTAAATAATTTTGATTCCTTGAAATGCCCACTTCCCTCTCGTCAGTCCATACAAATTTTTCTTTTTTTCAGAATGCTGAAGAAATTTTTGCATCTATCCGAGAATGGAGCAATGAATCTGCTAAGGGCCGCTAACCTTCCATTTTGTGCTTATATGTCTTTTATTGTCGTGGGCGATGGCATTTCTCAGATTTCTGGTACCTTTGACGGGTCTGCTTCGATACCAGTTTTTGTAACGACATAGCCTAAGAACTTTCCCGAGTAACTCCGAAGATGCATTTTGCTGGATTGATTTTCATATTGATTTGGCGCATCTTCTCCAGTATCTCTCGCAGATCTCCCACGTGAGTTTCCGCTTGCCAGCTTTTCACTAGCATGTCTTCTACGTAGGCTTCCACACTCTTCTTTAGCCAGGGATGAAAGATGTTCTTCATTTCTTTCTGGTACGTAGCACCATCGTTCTTTAATCCTAACGGCATTCTAGTGTAACATAATAGCCCGTTGGAGGTTATGAATGTTGTGTGCTTTTGATCTTATTCTGCTAGAGGGATTTGATTATTGTTAGGGCATTGTCTGGTCAAACCCACTAGCGTTGGTATGTCAAGCTAGTTGTCAGTTTTAGGTGTCAAAATTCAATTCTTGATTTAGCCTACTAGAGTTTAGATTTCGGAAATGGGATATAGACAGAGTAGTAGAGACCTTGAAGACGAAGACTGTGAAGACAAAGAAGACATCAATTATTCTTCATCGACAAAAGGTTAGTAGGAGTTATGACTTTATGGATATTCTTCTATTTCTACTTTCTCTATTCTTTCGAAATATAGTCGACTACTTTAGTAGTAATGTAGCGATTGAGATCGTGTTCTTGTGTAACATGGCTTTATGTCATGACCAGTATTTGATCCCACGAATACTGTGAATCA
>JAJJMA010118361.1:0-11006 GCA_023529015.1 Papaver nudicaule
AACAAAAAACAATGAACCTTAAATAATCAACTACATACCTTTGTTGATTTCGTGGATAAAATATGAAATTGAAACATGCATGATAACCAAGTTTAGAACTAACCCTTCAAAAATTGGGAGATGAATCTACTTATAACATCATCAAAAACGAAAGGGGGTAAAATGAAGGTGAGAGTTTTTAGAGAGAAAAAATGGGGAAGAAGAAGAAGAAGTGAAGGAAACCCGAGAGGTTTCTGAGGATTTCTACTTACTGGGCGTCCATTCAGTGGCCGCCTTGTCAAGGTCAAACATTGATCGGGGGGCGGACACTAAGTGGCCGACACCAAAAATGGGCGGTCTTTCAATGACCGCCTCTCAACCATAGTACTTGTGTTTTTGGTTACATTTTGTTGACCTACATTTTGTACAAAATGCACACAATATGAGCACCATAGTGCTTGCTCTTAGCATACTCACACTTCAGAAACATATGAGGTGTCTCTGGTTCTTTCTTGCCGATAGTACACAATGTGCACTGTAACTATTTTCCTATTGGTTTATTCTGTTTTTAAACAATAATTAAAAGAATAAAATTGGTTTAATTGGTTTATTCGGTTTGCCATGTTACTACTCCTAGTTTCTAGGATCCTACTATTGGAGATGAATTTCTGTTAAATTAGGGTTAGAAATCCCATCTGGCGTAGGAAAAATTAATTTAAACCCACTGTTGGAGATGCTCTAACAGTGGGTGCTAAAAATCATACGTGGAGGTCTTATTTAAACTTTTATTATTGAGGGTTTATGTAATAAAACTCTTTGATTCATAAACCATCTCCAATAGTGCAAGGTCTTAACCCTTACATTTTATATGTGGATATAATCAATGAAATATTATTTTTTTCTATTGGTATATTTTATATCTAAACTATAATTATAAAAAAAAAAAAAAAATGATGGCATGAAGGTCTAACAGAAAGTCTAAATAAGACTTTCTCTAAGACCTTTTGGTTGCCATTTCATGACTACTAATTTTGAAGACTCTACTATTGGAGATGAGTTTTTGTTAAATGAAGGTCTTAAATCCTACGTGGCATAGAAAAAATAAAAGTAGCCCCAGTGTTGGAGATGCTCTAAGGACTAGAGGCATCGACTATAAATCAATAACAGTCAAGCTAGTAGTCGTAATATGTTATTGAAATTCTCACATGTGTCATTTCAAGAATTATTGCTTGTGTTTTTCTAGCAAATTGTTGCAAGTCGATTTATGATCATGTGAGTTGTCTTTCTTCTTTTGTCTAGGTATAGGTAGTTATCTTATATATTCTTTTAAATCATCTTGTATTATTTTTTCGTTGATCACTATTTCATAGTTCCTTACGGTATCAAGTTGTTTTCAATCCTCAAGCACGTTCTAATCACAATAGAGTGAAAGATTATTTCTGCAACTTCAACTTTTAATCACCAGAAAGTGAAATCATCTTTCTGCGACCTTACAATCACCTCAGTTAATCAATTTTTTTGGCTTGCTGGCCTACTTTTAGAGCATAGCTCGGTTGAACCCACTGGCGTTGATATGTCAAGTTTAGTTGCCAAAACACAATCTTTGATTTCGTCTAAAATATCATTCTCGGACTTGGATAGACTAGGTGTTAAGTTGAGAACCATTTGAATAATGAAGGCCGAAGCTTATTCACTTGATAGTAATCATCCTCTCGTCAAAATATTCGTAAGAATTATTCCTCGATTTCGTATTTACCTTTCAATCAATTTTGATAGTCGATGATGTTGTATATATTGATCCTTATAAGAAGGAATGAAAGATAGTTCTTTGAGTCTTGACACGATGGTGTACCTTAGTGTTTCAAAGATTTAGAGCTAAAAGAGGAATTGGGTTAAGTTTTGAAACCGAGTACCCAACAGGTTCGCGTACCTATCATGAACCTTGTCGGTGAGAAAAGTTACTGAACTCAGTTCCCATAATGGTTCGTGTATCTATCACGAACATGTTCAAGTCAGAAGTTCCTGAACTTAATTATGTCTATATATTTCGCGTACCCCATCACGAACTACGACTGCAATACTGAAACATAACTTATTGTTTAAAACATGGTTCGCGTACCTATCACGAACCATAGAGTGTTCGGGAACTCCTGTCCACCTTTTGCTCTTTTGGAAACATGGTTTGTATCAAGCAGCCACCAAAAATCTATGTGGATTTTCCGAAAACTCTTTGCACTTTGGTGTAAGCTTATTATAGAGAGTCGTCCTCGATAGGTATAAATTACTTCGTGGAATCGGCCTAAGATGTAGCAAAGACTTCACTTGAAAGTTGTGACGCACTGGTAGACATTTTCCTTTGTGGTTTATCAGATCATGTAACCTTGGTTGATTATTATCGTTCTTATCTGTTCTACGGTCTTATCTTCTGCAATAAGAACATTCATTCAAGAACAGCCAATCAACTACAAGGTTGATAGAATCAATGTACGATTGTGCACCGCGTGGTAATACCTAGTTGTTCCATTAGTGTAAGAATTAGGTTTCTAGTTCTTCACTTTGAGGGAGAAAAACCTAGTTGTTCCATTAGTGTAAGAATTAGGTTTCTAGTTCTTCACTTTTGAAGGAGACAAAAGTTAGGCATCGTTTACATGATTTACGTTCCAGCCCTAACTTGTAAAAGAGATTTTCGTATAACCTTGATCATATCTAAATGAAGTCACTTTCAAGTGTTAATCTGTTGGAGAACAGATCGAACACTGGTATTCTCTGTTGAAAAGCGGATCGAGTACCAAAAGCCTTTAGCAGCGGCTAAATCAGCTCATAGGCCTGCAAATGATGTTGGTAGAGTTTAATTACTTCAAGAGTTTGGTTTCAACAAAATTTTAAAAAGAATAAACTTCTTCCGTAATTAGGAGATATTCTAGAATTTTAAAAATCTCCTAGTGCAACAAGGATTCTTAAACAGCGTTATTGTGAAATTGTTGCAACTCCCTAGTTTGAAATAACAACTACATTACACGGCTAAGAATATGGTCAAATATAGCACTTGATCATGTTCGAAAGTGTAGCCGAGGCCTGGGAGATGGACCATCAAAAACATGCCTAGAAAAACCCTAATCACGCATTTTTAGGTAGGGTTGCGAACCTCGACATAAAACATATGTTACCGAAAGTTACAAGAACTTTTCTCTCATATTCCTGAATTCAGCTTTTAGCCAGCTTTTCATTGTTAGTAAATCACTCATAACTTCTTCATTATACAACGAAATTAAGTGATTCTTGGCTCGTTTAATTCTTCTTTCCATTCAATACACAATGTGGACCTTATCAATTTCAATGTTTATCCTCAATATAATCATATGGATGAGATCTCCTCGGGTGTATATACAAAGATGTACATTCACTGTCATTGGCGTTATTCCAAAGAGTGAGTTAATTAATTCGATAGACAAAGCAATAGAATAACAAAAGTTCAAGGGAAAAATCAATCTTTACTAATCTTTGTTGATGAAGCTCTCGATGATATCTTCGTGTATTATTCATTATTCGTCTCCAATAGTATTCGATCGATCTTTCAACTAAATTACCTTTATCCTAGTCCGAAGTATATATATTTAGTACACTAAATCAAGAATTGTGTTTTGACATCTAATGTTGACATACCAACGTTAGTGGGTTTGACCAAGCAATGCTCTAATATCACTCATATCTTGTTTGAGCAGTCAGTTTGCCATGAAGGATTTTGGAGAGATTTATTAATGTTTAGGCATTGAAGCAGTAGGAAATGAAGATGACAAACCATAATAAATACACTGTAAATTTATTGACAAGAGAAAAAATAATGGAAGAAAACTATGTAAGGCACCAGTTCTTAAAGAAAAAAAAGAGTGTTAGTGTTTGATGGTAATTTGCTTGGTTCTCCAAAATAATAAAGAAGTTTTGTGGGTTCACTGCAGTATTTAACCATGACTAGGCCTGACGTTGGATTTGATGTCAGCTATGTGAGCCAGTTTATGCATACTCCAGCTGACACTCACATTTTGCTTGTTGAAAGGATTTTCATATTTCGGAATTGTTTTCTGGGTTATGGCATTCTTCTTCATGGAGGAGATTATATGTTAGGGCATTGTCCAGTCAAACCCACTGGCATTGGTATATCAAGCTAGTTGTCAATTTTAGGTGTCAAAACACAATTCTTGATTTAGTATACTATAGTTTAGATTTCAGAATTGGCATATAGACGAAGTAGCAGAAACCTTGAAGACGAAGACTGCGTTTACAAAGAAGACATCAAATATTCTTCATCTACAAAAGGTTAGTAGGAGTTATGACTTTATATGGAATTTCTTCTATTGTACTTATTCTATCTTTCGAAATAGTCGTCTACTTTAGTAGAGATATATCGATTGGGAGTTGTACTCTTGTCTACATAACCATGAGTTATGTTGGTATGTGTTCCCACCATACTAAGGTTACAAGGTGCATGAAATAGATTCAATACATTTTCCGTAGCAATGGTTTGATTGCGAATCACATGTAGGAATTTGGGTGAATCTAAAGGAGTACTCTAGAGCAAAGTCCACGGATTATAGTTGAGGGCATCCCACACTTCTAAGTACTGGCCCAACCCAGAACTTCCAGGGGATCAAGTTTAAACCCTAATCTGAGTGACGGCGGTTCACAAACCGGTTCGTGAACAGTGACTCCGGTTACTCCTGAGTTCCAACATGTCAATATGTACACGTACATGTACATGAACCACAGATTTGATGTATTTGGTCGGAATTCAGATTGACGGTTCACGAACCGTCCGAGTGATTATTCTCTGGGATTTTCACGCAGGTTAAACCGTTAACTCCTTATCTCTTAGTTGGACTTGGTTTATCACGAAATATCTTATGTGGTCCATCTAACGAATCTCAATGAGTCAATAAGATACAGGTGATCTCATGCTCATTAGATTTCTATCTGGAAGTGGTTAAGAGCTAACAATCCACTTGGAAGATAAATGTTAAAAGAATTCCAATTAAGATTAACCTAGGTTTTTTTTGTATGCAAGTCACAAGTAACGGGCACGTTTTTTTTTGTGTGCAAGTCAACTCAGAGTGTAATCAGGAATTTGATCCTGGTATTGTGGTTGTTCAAGTCACTAGTAGTAATATTGTATTTAAACATATTTCTACAAGGGTTATCCTCCATGGAAATTCGTGTTTACGACACTGGATAAACTATGTAATCCAGAGTAGAGTGTTTATGTATGCGAACCAGTTCGCGAACCATTTGCGCCGCAGATTCTCGAATATTCCCTTAAGTCTTTCAGATAATCAGAAACACACTCCTCTTGAAAGATATATATCTTGTTCATACATCATGTAAGTCATAAATCAAAAATGGCTTATGTTACAAGAAGTGTTATGAGGAGTTGTAAAAGTGAAGCTGTGAAAGTTGTGCTCTGTGAAGGGATTACACGCAAGAGAAAGAGGACTCCTGCAGAGATATTGGACTACGTCCAAAAGTTTCCTAATCCATAGACTCATGCTATTAACTCGAGAGAAACAATTGATCAATACACTTATATGAGGAAGTACTTTCTATATAAAATCGATTACGAAAGGAAGAAAGTTTTATTCCATGAAGACAAAGCCCAACGCTTCAGGAATAGCTATACTCACTATACATATTGTTATGTGCTTTAACGGGTCGTACTGCACACATCATAGATCAATTCTCTGATGAATATTGAATCTCGAGACTGTGAAGATAAATAAAAGTTGAGGTCATACAACTTTGCTATCGTGTCTTCACAATAAAAGTAGTTTGCCTTTTCATGCTTTTTAGAGTTTTTCAGCATGTACTACTTTATTAGTATTCATTAATAAAAGTTCTTTTTAGATTTGATTACTAATGATGCTTGCAATACTTGATTTTTCTACCTCAATCTTATGTATTGCATACATGACCTTATTCGTTACTTGTGATGATTCAAGGTTATGTTTATTGACAAAAGTTAAGTTTTTTCTCTCACGATTAAGAAACTTTTGATTATATGATCTTTAGGGTTTCCACAAGCTCAAAAATCATGTACTATTTTCTAATAAATTGACTAAAGAAAAGAGACTATTAACAAAGAAAACTGGATACATTAAATTGTTTGTCTATTTAGGCTTTGTTTGTTGTTCTTTATTGAATAACACCACATGGGAGAGAGTTCTTAATTGAAGTCGCGCTTAATAACAAATCTTTTTGGGGAGCGTGGATGTGGAATTTTAGGAGAAAAGTGTATCTATATTTCTCCAAAGATGAATCAACTTCGAGATCTTCGTTTTGATTTCCTAGTTGTGTCATCTTAAACTTGATATGCGATTACATCCTTGACTTGACTATCTCTATAGGCTTGAAACCCTAAGTCTCAACTGGTTTGTCATAATTTTGTGACAAATAAGGGGATAATACATATGGTTTCTTATTCTTTTGGTTCATAACCATAGGGGGAGAACACTGTATTGTTTTGTACTTTTTCAAAGTATCAAGTAAGGGGGAGTTAATATTGGGCTTCATACCAATCTGGCAAAAATAGGTATAAAGATTAAAGGGGAGCTTCGTATCAAAAATGAGTAGAATCACTTTATAAGTTTTGGTACACAGACTTTAAAGTTGCTCTGATTCTTACTCTTTACACAAACAACATGTGGGATTAGCATATTAACCCATGTAAGCCCGAGTGTACCTCTGTGGTTGTTTGAGATGGATATGTTGTAGTGTCTGCATTCAGATTTTTCAACAAGAGTTAAACGAACACATCAAGACTCAAAGGAGAAGCTGAAGAATTCAAGAAATCAAGATACATCTGGGTTTGATCTTTATTGTAATATCTTTTTTGAATCCATATGTAATGTATTGGTTTTGTAACCAAAATTGACAAAGGGGGAGATTGTTAGGGCATTGGTCGGTCAAACCACTGACATTGGTATGTCAAGCTAGTTGTCAGTTTGAGGTGTCAAAACACAATTCTTGATTTAGTTTGCTATAGTTTAGATTTCGGAATTGGGATATAGACGAAGTAGCAGAGACCTTGAAGACGAAAACTGCGTTTACAAAGAAGACATCAAATATTCTTCATCGACAAAAGGTTAGTAGGAGTTATGACTTTATATGGAATTTCTTCTATTATACTTATTCAATCTTTCGAAATAGTCGGATACATTAGTAGAGATATAGCAATTGAGATTTGTACTCTTGTCTACATAACCATGAGTTATGTTGGTATGTGTTCCCATCATACTAAGGTTACAAGGTGCATGAGATAGATTCAATACATTTTCCGTAGCAATGGTTTGCTTGCAAATAACGTGTAGGAATCTGGGTGAATCTAAAGGAGTACTCTAGAGCAGAGTCCATGGATTACAACTGAGGGCGTCTCACACGTCTAAGTACTGGCCCATCCCAGAACTTTCAGCGGATCCAGTTTAACCTTAATCTGAATGATGAAGGTTCATGTACCAATTCGTGAACAGTGACTCCGGATTTTACTCTTGAGTTCCAAAACGTCAATCTGTACAAGTACATGCACGTGAACCACAGATTCGATGTATTTGGTCGGAATTCGGATGTACGGTTCACCAACCGTCCGAGTGAATATTCTCTGAGATTTTCATGCGGGTTAAACAGCAAACTCCTTATCTCTTAGTTGGACTTGGTTTATCACGAAATATCTTATGTGGTCCATCTAACGAATCTTAATGAGTCAATAAGACAAAGGTGTTCTCATGGTCATTGGATTTCTATCTTGAAGTGGTTAAGAGATAACAAACCACTTGGCAGATAAATGTTAAAAGAATTCCAATTGAGATTAACCTAGGGTTTCTTTGCGTGCAAGTCAAGTAACGGGCACGTTTTACACGGGTACTTGGTAACTTGTAGGTTAAGAAATCTGTTGCTTTGTCTCAAAGCAACCTATCTTTTTGAGAGATATAAATAGAGGATTGATGAACGAAAACCACAAGCATCAAGCATACGTGATGTTTCTCCGTGGAATTGATCGTAAACTCCTTGCACTTCGATGTAAGCTTGTTGTGGTAATCAGGTAGAAGTTCCTCTGTGGGATTTACTTAACGACTATAAAGACTTCTCTTGAGAGTTGGGAAGAAAAGGTAGGTGATAACGTACCATTGTGGTTGTTATCAGATTAACCTGTAACCTTGGTAACCTGATCACGTTCTTGTCTATTCTACGGTCCTTCTCTTCTTCAATAAGGTCATTCAAGAACTGATACGTTACATACAAGGTTGAAGGAAGCAACGTACGGCTGCACACGGTGTTGTAAGACCTAGTTAGCTCCAGTTGTGCAAGTTTCTTAAGTGATTCTTCTTCGCAACTGAGGTAGAGACAAGTTGGGCATAGTTTACTCGGTTTACTTGTCAGCCCCCGCTTGTAAAGTAGATTTTCATATGAGCAATCCGAAGGAAGTCAACTTACGTATGTTAAACTAAAGAGGACAGTTCGAAACATACAGTCAGTAATTAAGGTTGCAAAGCCGGTATTGTTGACATAAGCCTTTAACATCGGTTAAAGCAACTCCTAGGCATGTAAAGGACGTCAGCTAGGGGAATCACGTGCGTAGGGTCTTGCGGGATCCAAGAGACGTAAGGAGTGCGACAGTAGCCAATTCGCTTGGAGGGATGGAGTTGGTCTCTGCTACATCCCAGACCGAAGTCTTATAGTAGGCTAGCGTTTGTAGACAGTTAGTATTGTGTGGTGTTCAATCTGGACGAGGCCCCGAGGTTTTTCTACAGTTCGTAGTTTCCTCGTTAAAAAAATCTCTGGTGTCTTGTGTGCTTTTACTTTCCACATTATATCTCTAATTATATAATTAAAGCAAACACAAGAAGTACGTTATTCGTAACCGTCGAGTAAGTCCATAATCCATTCAGGGGATTTGCCAAGACTTGTCTTGATTTGGACTGATCATTTGTGACCATACTCCGGTTAACAGATTTGGATATTGATTTTTGAGATCGTCCATATCTTACCATAAGACTCACGAGCCCAAACGAAAAGTTGGTTGTATTCCGGTACCCCTGCTTTTTCATTATACTATGACTGGTTATTCTGATTCAGATTGGGCAGTCGGTCTTGACAAAAGAAAGTCCACAGCTGGATTTTGCTTTTTATTAGGTAATTCTCTGGTTTTGGTCTTCTAGGAAGCTCCCTCATGTTGTTAAATCTACCGCTGAAGCTTGAGTATAAGGCCTTTAGTTACGGAAACTGAAGTCATGGGGATTGCTTACTTGCTCGAAGAGTTGAATATAGTTTTTACTAGGCGTTTCAGACTTTTCATAGAATAGTGGTTTCTCATTAGTCCCTCCATGTGAGAGACTTAACAAAAAATACCTTATCTGATTGATGTTTCACAAAAAAAAAAATGGCTTCCATGATATTCACAAAATAGCATGCGCAAACACTCTTGTTACAGTCTGACGGTGTACATGGAGCAGGGCCGTTCCTGAGAATTTTTTGCCCCGAAGCGAACAAATTTTTTATGCCCCTCTAAAATTTAAGATCTATCAAATATCTTAGCGTGTTGTTCTTCTAATGACAGTGCTAGAGCCTGTTTATTTCTGTGAAATGTTCTTAAAATATGAACCGAACCAGAATGTTTGCTTAAGGGGGATGCAAAATGTTCTTAAAACATGTATTGAAAGTGGATGCCAAAGTATTGGTTGGCGGTCGAAGGCCGTCCAATTTTTTTAATGTTTTTTACAATCTTTTGGTCTGATAATATGTCGAAATGTGCTTTAAATCTAAACGTAAAAGTGAATATGCATACCAAACTAATATTTTTCATTTATGTTCTCATAAGTTATCAAATAGTATCCCAGTCAAGTATTATGTACAAAGAAAAAATCACTTATTCGAAAGATAAAAACCCAAACAAGTTGAAGCATAAATACTCAAGAATCTACGTTTATGTTATGCAATTATGATTATCAATTGACGAAGTATACACAAGATCGTTGTTTTAGAACAACCACAATCTACAAAAAAATTGTATGGCATATCCATCAAAACTTAAATACTATGCATATTTATCCTCCGATTTTTTTCTAATAGTATTATGAAATTACAAAATACGGAAACTATCGAGATTCTTTTTTAACAAATTATATCTAAGTCCTAAGATTCTTTTTTAACAAAAAAACCCTATATGTACGTAATATATCTTTGTGTTGCCCCCCTCGCCTTGTTGCCCCGAAACCCTGCTTACCCTGCTTACCTATCAGGGCCGGCCCTGCATGGAGTCACTTTCATTCTCCAACCAAGGGTCGAGACTTAGCGATGTTAAAGCATCATGCAACAGTGTAGTTGATAAATCAGGGCCCATTAGCTCAGTTGGTTAGAGCGTCGTGCTAATAACGCGAAGGTCGCAGGTTCGAGACCTGCATGGGCCATTCTTTTTAAGATCCTCGACTCAAGGTTTTACTTTTTAGCCATTCGTTGTATATCGAACCATCTCACATACCCGTTTGCTCTCAAGGCTGGTCGCCATTTTAAAAGTTATCTCTGCAGGTGAGCATCTAACATATTCATTCCTAAGTTGTAAATTAGAAGTTCTTTTTACAATATCAATTTAGGTTTTGAGAGGGGTGTATATCAATGAAGCTCACAAGTTGTTTGATGAAATGTCATTTCTCTTCCTGCATTGATTTCTAGATATTGTTGTGTTGGTCATTTATCTTTGTTGTTCGAACAAGTTGAAAGGGTAAATTTTATTTGGTGGAGTGCAATAATAGGAGGTTATGTTTCTGCTTGCATTTGTTGTGACAGATTGTTAAAAAGGAGGATATTTTGATATCAGGATTTATTTATTTTCCCGAACAGCAAAAAGATTTCATTAATGAAAGATGGGGTACAAAGGATTGAAATGGTATATTTCATTAACTGTTTTGTTTTACTGGAAATTTCCTTAATTTTGACTGAATATTTCATTAATTTTTGCTGTCCAGTGCAATGCTGAATGATGTGGTCAG
>JAJJMA010118374.1:0-10897 GCA_023529015.1 Papaver nudicaule
GAATCCGTCCTAGTATTTCCAGTAATATTTGGAAATTGGTTAGAGGAGTGGTGCTTTCTGATGAAAAATTGAAAAGAGTAAAATTTCATTTAGCTTCTAGATGTGTATTCTGCAAGAATAATGAAGAGAATGTGTAGCACATGTTATGGAAGTGTAACTATAGTGAACTACTATGGGAATGGCTAGCATGTATGTTTACATTTGAGAATCCTAAATCTTTTGAGGATGTTTTGCTTTTCGGAAAAAATAAAAGCCCTGTTGTTAAGGAAATCTGGAGAACTGCAGCTTTTATAACAATGAGAGATCTGGTTCACTAGAAATAAGATGGTGTATGAAGAAGAAACTTTCAAGTTAGATCAAATGAAAATAAGAATATTACAGTTAACTTCTGAGCGCAAAGTCAGAATGAAAGCTTTTATGTGGAATACTGCCTACGATCTTCTTATTCTGAGATTTTTTTATAAGCCAGTCAGAAAAGTAAAAATCATTAGACCAGTGGAAGTTCAATTTCAGTTACCTCCAAGAGATCATTTACTTCTTTGTTGCGATGGGGCTGCTAAAGGGAATCCTGGTGATGCTGGTAATGGTTTTATAGGTAGAGACCATGCAGGCAATTATATTTTCTATGTCAGGAGGCTTAGGGGTGGCCACCAACTATATTACAGAAATAATGGATGTCATTTGTGTTGGAGAATGGGCAGTTAATAAAGGTTGGTTGAAGGTCATTTTCAGGTCTGATTCAAAATCAGTTATATGTGCATTTCAGTCTGGTAGAATTCCCTGGTATGTAAGCACCAGATGGTTAAGGTTCTGTGATGCAGTTCAGTATTGGGCATTTGTACATAGTTTCAGGGAAGTTAACTTCTCTGCTGATAAACTTGCAAAGAAGGGAGCTAATCTGGGCAGAGGGATCACTTCAATTTATCAGGATAAGCCAAATTTTCTTTATGTTTTAGAGTGTCCTAAAAAATCTTATTATAGATTCTGTTAGTTTTGCTTTCCTTTTTGTAATGATTTTTATCACTATTTGAGAATCAATAAAATTGTTATTATGCTAAAAAAATAACTAGTCGTTGGGATTTCTACTATATAAGAGCAATCTTCTTCTCTTGGAAATTCATCCCAATCACTACACCATATTTAGCAGAAAGCAACAGCCTGTGGATGTTGCAACTCGGGGTTGAAACTGCAGCTGGCAGTTTCAAAAGGCCATGTTACAGATTTTAGCAACGGCTTATGCCCTGTTGCGGATATGATGACGCAACTGTCCTAGCAACAGGTGTCAGCAGTTGCGAATTAAAAAATTTGAAACACGTAGCAGCAGTTGCGAATATAGAACCATAAATCAGTAGAACGGCTAGACATTATCTGGCCCCGGTTTCATAGGTTCCGGTTTTTGAAATTGCAACATACATTTTCAGTTACTATTTTTTTGGTCCACAATAAAAAAAAAATGTTGCAAGAGCATTTGGCCTAGTCAAAATTGGTTATTATCATGTTAAAATTGGTCAAACTGGGTCAAAATCGGTCAAACTGGAACCTGGGTCCAGACAGAAATTACAGGCCACCTGTAACAGTTTCAATACAACAAGAATTCATTTCCATTCACACAAATTTCCAAGAAAAAGCATCCATTTTCTATTCACAGATATATCCAAGAACAGCCAGTTAACTTTCATGTTTCAAAAAGATTCAAACAAGTTTCAACAATATAGCTATGCCTATATATTTCTCTAGTTTCTTAACTCTGAAAGTGCAAGTGTGGAAGAACTAATACTATTACTTGCGTCGTAGTTGTATTCTTCGCAAAACTACTATTTCACCAGCCATCGTTTATGTCCATTGAGTAATTAACCAACTTCCATCTACCTGTACCAATCAATCACATAGATAGTGAGAATGACAGCAGCAAAAAAACCAATCACAGAGACATAAAAATCCCTAAGCATACGACTCCAAGAATCTACCTTTTATTGATCGTATTTCTTTCATCGCTTAACTAAAATCGAAAAGTTATGTTTCTGCTGAATTCAGGAAACGTGGACTACAATTCATGCCTACTGAGTATATATGAAATTCTAACTCTAACATATGTAGAATTACCCATGAACATCACCACTCACGACTGATTTCTGATACTACAGATTTCCAGTTACAACACCTGAACTTAGACTAATTATAACTCTAAGTTCTTGTAAATTACCTCTGAAAGTACAACAGTGAACACCTGCACCCTTCCATGCCTATCCCTCTGCAGCTCAATTCCCACTCAGCCCAACCTTGACTGGGTGCGGCTTGCCCACGGTTACTTGATGTTTGTCCTGCAAGCAAGGAAAAAGTTTAAAAAATAACCAAGGAACATAGAGTAATAGCCAAAGCCACGCTCAAGAAGTGAAGATAATATGTTAATGGTCTAGTGTTACTGCTAAAAGAACCAACAAACCACATAGATAAAGACTGAAGCATAAATGCAAAAAATGAACCAACAAACCACATAGTGTCCACCTTACCATTTCAGAAAATGCCTCTGCTTCGCCGATTCCCATGACATACCTGCAAATAAATATGCTCATCCAACTCAATATCTAATAAGTATGCTTTCTCTATTACTACTGTATTAGATTTATGGTAAAATATACATATATACATCATAAGAAATTTAACTTACTTCTCAGAAGTCCATTTTAAGTACTAAATCTGCACCCCTTCCTCTTTGAATCACCACACTCCTAGATTAGATAGGACATTACCAAATCTATATGAATACTCATTATCTCCTTCCATGACTATGTATCATGTGAAGTTCATTATTGGTAGCATCGGAGTTCATATAGCATGTTGGCTATACATAGCTTTCTTGTTGAATCCCTGGCATTGGCTGTTGAGTGAACATCATGTAGGAATTGGATGCCACTAATCATGTCTATATTATCATTGATTGAGATTTGGTTCCTGCAGTAGCGCAAGAAATAGTCAGCGCAAAAGAAGTGTCAAAGAAGATAAATCAAACAACATACTTAACACTGAGATCATTAAATGGCCTTACTAAAAAGCATACTTCAGTAGAAATGATGTAACATGGTTTTGAGAGGTGAACTAACCTAGAAGAAAAATGACGTACAACCCATGCAGTCTTCTGTTCTGGGGATTCTATTGAAAACGATGAAATGATGATTCTTGTGTTTTGTTAAATACACTTACAGAAGTTTGTTTTTTCCACTTTAGAAATCCAACGACTGGCTGTAGCTTTCCCCATTATCTGAAACAAAATAATATTGCAAGTACGAAATAAAATCGCAGGGAAATTTACATTTCACTCTAAATCTACCTTTGTACTTCACTTGGTAGTCTTGATTTGTCCAAAATCTGTAAAATCAATAGGTTGAAATCAGAAACACAAATAGCTCCTTATATAGAGATGTGTGCACTTCCTACCTGGATCTATTGACGTGACGGAGGAATTCTATGCTCTTAATCCGACTACAAAAGAACCCTGAAATAAGTACACGTATGGGAAATCAGAAATGGCAGTTGCTATAAAAGAATCAATTCAAAGGTAAGCTAAAGCATTTCCAATTGTAAACAGAAACTTGTGCATCTGTTTTCTTCATTAGTTCTAGTACAATTGCCATTAAAAAAAATCCATTAGCCACCTAAAGGGTTACCAAAGCAGTGGATGGACATGATTCATTAGTGTTCAGATGCCATCTTTACTTTCAGCTTGCTCAAGTGAGGCCACTTCCCCATTATTCTTCTTCTCCTCCTTAACTTGTAAGTATTTTGATGTTTTTTTCATTTTGAAATCTCAAGATCTGAAATCAATAAACAACATAATTTAGATGAGTATTTGTACCTGATTACTCAAATACTTAACTTGTAAGTATTTGTACCTGAAATCATTGCGACATTTTCACAAACAGATACCAAGCACTGAGATTCAAATGATGGGAACACGGATGATTACTCAAATCTTACTTGTCGGAAGCTTTTCGACACTGAAAGAATACGTCTGCTGGTTTAACATTTATCCCATCAACTCTCAAGTGGTGACTTTGAAAAGAAATCCAATAAAACAGACATGACCATGGAATATTATCCATGGTACTAATCTCCAACCTGTTATCAAAAGATTCAAAAATAAGTAACCACAGACTGAAACAGAGAATGAAAGGGCAACAATTATAAAGCTGGTGTTATCAGAAACAGTTCTAAATTATGAAAACTTTGCATAAATCATTGTAAAAAAAGTTGATACCCTAATACACAGCAGCAGTATTAGCTAACATATTTGATTATCCTACACATATTCCTAATGTTCATCATCAAATAACTTCACAAATAACTGAATCATGGCCCTAATACACAACAGCAGTAGCAAATACCCCAAAACCTAAAATCATTAACACCCCAAAACCCTCATACACGACAGCAGTATCAAATACCCCAAAACCTAAAATCATTGATACCCAAAAACCCTAACACACAACAGCAGCTATATAACCTAACATCGAACAAAAAGAAATGAGATTTATACTTAAACAAACATCAGCAGTATCACCACTATGAGTCTAAACAGCAGCAATATCAGCAGCCAACCAAAACCAACAGATCTGTACCTACAAAGAATAAACAACAGAAATTAGGTCTTTAAGAAAACAAATAACAGAAATTAGTTAGGGTTCACAGAGGGATAGTTCTTACCCAGAGAGAATCGATGAGAATCGATTTGAGAGACGGATTTGAGAGACGAATTTGAGAGCTAGGGTTTTGTTTTGGGTCTGTTTTTGGCAGAAAGAAAAGAGAGTTAGAAGAAAAGAAAATCGAGGATAGAAGATAGAAGATAGAAGGGAAAGAGAAGAGGGGGAACTGGATTAGATATCCCGTCCAACAGTGAATTTTGGGTGCCAAAAATCCTAGAGGGGAAATTGGGGTGTACTACTTGGGTTTAGAAATAACCAATGTGTTACTTGGCACGCAAACAGCAGGCACATGTGCGCTGCTTGAATGTTGCGAATCCGCAACTGCTAGCTGCAGTTTCTAGGGTAGCAACATGGGCAAGCTGTTGCTAATTTTTTAGCAGTTGCAATTCATGTTGCTAAATAGCAACAGCTAGTTAGCTGTTGCGTCTATGAGTTGCTATCTGCTAAATATGGTGTAGTGAATCAATCTTGTTGCAATTTATTTCTCTTATTCTCTTCAATATTTCAAGTTTTTTTCATCAAAAAATCGATATGGCGAGGAATTACACCGACATAGAAGATCTTGCAGTTACTTACTATTTCCTTCGTTCATCAATTAATGGCTTGTTGGCTGTTGTAGAACCTTGGCAGGCGTCGTTTTGGACTCGTGTTTTTGATGTGTTCGTGAGAGCTACAAATAATCCAAATAATAGATATGCAAATGGAATTAAAAGTCGATGGAACCGTATTAGCAGAGACATCTCCGAGTTTGGCCTAATTATTAATGCTATGTACCAAAGAAATAGAGATGCATCACACGAAGAATTGGTCAATCTAGCTCGGGCTCAATATTATGAGCTCAATAACCGGGTATTCAAGTTTGTTGAATGTTATGAAAGATTGAGGGAGGTCAATGGAATGTTACGAAATGTTAAAAAGCATGTTAAGAAGCTATGAAAGCTAGGGCAAACTAATAGTAGATTACTTGTTGTTTTATTTTCATCTTTGCAATGTAGTTGTTGTTTCAATTAAGAAAAAATTATTGCAGTGTAGTTGTTTTTCCAATTAATGAAAAATTATTTTGAGTTTAAAAAAAAATAAAAAAATTGTAAGCTTGTTCTTTACACTCCCTGTACATCTCATAACGGCTAGTTTTTTCGAATCACCAAAATTCAAAATTCAAAAAATCTAGTCGTTAACTAGCCGTTGGGGATTCATCTCTATAAAGAGAATTCTTTCCCAAACATTCATCTTTACAGATAACTCTTCTTCTCAAACCTTCATCCCAATCAATCTACAATATCAAGTTCATCGTCAAATACCATAAGGCCAATTGGATCAACACAACAAATACTATCTTTACTACAAAAAAACAAAGGAAACCATCTCAACACCTCCTCCTGCATCTCCTCCTCGCAGACGTTATCGGCACATGAATGAGAAGATAGCCGATGAATACTATTATGAGTACTCTCCATCTCATAAAACCATTATCTCCTCCTCGATCAAAGAAACCGAGTTTTGCTCCATTTACGTGGGGTGAAGATCATTTTCTTTGTAGAAATCTTATGTGGTACTATCCAAAACCGAACGAAATAAAATGAAGTCGTGTTGGGCTCAATTGGTCACTATTGTGGAGTTATGTCAAAGAAGACTTCGACAAAGAATCAACCAAATTTGTGCGAGATGTAAATGGGTTGTCGGCGCGATGGAAGATCATACACGAAAACCTCCATGAATTTATGCACTTGGGGAGATTGTTCCGAGATCAACTTGGAGAAGATAAGACTAAGGATGATGAAATTCTAGATAGGACTTTGAAGCAATAGAAAGAATGGAAAGAAAAGGAATTCAAGTACGAACAACATTACCATATCCTCAGGGATTTTCTTGTAACCCGTTATAAAGCTTGAGTTATGAGTAATAATTGAAGTTATTTAGAAGTTTATTTTTATGTTTTACTTAGAAGTTAATTTAAAAGTAGATTTTTAATTTCAATGTAATTCCTATAAGGAATACTCATTCGTAATTTTCTCCTAAAAAGTGTAACGAACACATTACTCGAATGGGCGGATGTTTAAATCTACGTTATTAGTTAATGATAATCTCGTTTTTTTATATATGGTGCAACTTGTCTTTGTTTGGATGATTATTTGGTATGAAATTTGTTCATTTTTGTATAAACGGTGTTCGTGGATTGGTGGTGTAACATGAATGTGAGAAAACATGTTTAAATAAACATTTTATTGCAAATGGTGTAACCTGGGTGTAGGAAAAAAAGGTCAAACCTGATTATTTATTTTAACGCTGAATGATACAGCGCTACTCAAAAGCGCTGAACCATTCAGCGTAATCCTGCTTTTTGAGTGCTGAACCATTCAGCGTACCAAACTCGCTACTATTTAGGCTTCCAGATATATCTAGGGAGAGAAATAGAAGAGTGGGAATACACCACACTTTTGTCCAATCTAGAAGGCAAATATGGCGCCATAAGACTAAGCCTAAACCAACCGTAAGAATTGTAGTTAGGAGTTCTTTTTTTTGTTTGATTTTTTTTTTAAACTGGGAAACATATGATTCATCGATGAATAAATTTAAAGGATAATGCCAGTCTCTAAAAAGACAGTTAACCAAATTGGAAAATTCTCAACTCTGACAATGCTAGCAAATTCATTGTAAGCTTCCTTAGCTAGCACATGAACTACATTATTTGCTTCTCTTGGAGTATAACTACATCTCGGAGTTCAAAACTAGAAAGTAACCTAAGACAATCTAAATGACAGAATTTGTTGTCCATTTCACAATAATGCTCTTCTCATTTAGTGCCTCCACAACATTTTTATTATCTCCTTCCAAATGAATCCTCCTGATGCCCATTTGTTTTGCCCACATTAATCCATGCAATGCTCCAAGAGCCTCTGATTGCTCCTTATCAATTGCCTTCAGGGGAATGAATTTTGCTCCTTCATAACGGCCTATAAAATTACGACAAATTAGCCCCACTCCACATTTAATTGGCCCTTTAGTAAAATTGGCATCAAAATTAATTTGCAACAAAGAACAGTCCATCTGAAATTTGATATGTCAACTCTAGAAACACTAACAACCCCGTCACTATTAGTTTGCTGACAGGAATGAGTCCAATCAGCCATGTACTTCTTGATTTGACTGACTATGTTGTTCACAGTAATTTGCTGCTTCTCATACACCAGTACACATCTATATTTCCGTATGTACCACATCACAGTTCCTGCAGTTTGAATCAATTTATTCCTGCAAATTTGAACACCTGGTACAGCCACAACCCAATCCTTGAACCAATCATTTAAATTAATGTTATGAATCCTATAAATTAAGTTTGGATCTATAGCATTCCATACCGTTATGGCAAATTACAGTTAACAACAAGTATTGTTGTGTTTCGTGATGACATAAACAAAATATGGACATATATCATCTACACCTTGCATTGTTATACCTATTTTTTGTCTGCTAGCAAACAAACAATTTTGGATGCATTTCCCTAAGAAAATGAGGATTTTTGGTGGCAGTTTCATTTTCCAGAATTGAGTCCATGGAAAACTACTATTTGGAATAACATTCACATCCATGTTGCTATCTAAAACCTGTAGGCTGACTTAATAGTGAATAACTACCACTCCACCTAATTCTATCTTCACCATGAGATGCTATTTTTAATATGCAAAATTTGAGAAATTGTGTTAGTAACAAATTGTTCAAAACAACCACTTTCCAACTGTTAGTTTTCTTTTCTGTCAGTTGGCTCATAAACTTCACGTTATTAGACCACATTCTAGACAGAGTGACCCTGTCAGTATTAGGAATCCACTGGTGACCCCAAATGTTGATATTAGAACCATCCCCTACCTCCATACAGTAATGCTTTTTAAATTATCTAACACCTCCTTTAATACCTTTCCGAACCCATGATCCTTTATCGGGAATAATGACAATTAAAGGATCATCATTTGGGAGGTATTTGTGCTTAAGTATGGTGGCCCAGAGAGCATTAGGTTGATCTAACATTCTCCATACCAACCTAGACAAAAGGGCTTGATTAAAATACTCAGCTTTTCTGACACTCAAACCACCAAATTTTTAGGAGTCGCTAAATAGTCCCATTTTCTAAGAAAAGCCCCATATTGTCCTGTTCCTTGTTCCACCAAAAGCGCATTTGAATAGAGTCAAGCTTACTAGTCAGTTGTTTAAGCACTGGAAAAACAACCATATGATGAAAGCTTATTGATCCTGAAAAGACGAGGGTACCTAGTACACCACCAATCTTTTATTTTAGTCCACCTATAAGTCAAACCTTGAACGGTTCCTGTAATCAAGAACTCAAGAACAAGATCTCCTTCAGATCTGATTGATTCACACAAGGGAGTCAATACAAGAATCTGAAAGGCTATGTCAACAATCAAGTACGATACTTTAATTATAAATGATAAATCAAATATAACGCGGAAGTAAAGTAAAGTACACACAAGATTTTTGTTAACGAGGAAACTACAAACTCGTAGAAAAACCCCGGGACCTCGTCCAGTTTGAATACTCTTAAGAATTAAGCCGCCAACACACCTACTCTCAGACTTCGGACTAGCTGGTGCAGACAATATGACCCTAATAACACTATTAGTCACAAAGATTTCCCCTCGTATTCCTACGCTTCCAACCACAACAAGGTGATCACGCACATGTACTCCCTTACGCAAACAGACGTCTTTTACTGTCTTATGCAAGAGTTTCCTCACAGCCCGTCGCAAGGACTATCGCTACCCGACCTCCAGTCGGACAATTACAACCTTATGGACACCAACCAAATAACGGCAGGTCAAATCGCTAGATGATATCCTTGGTAACTAACAGATGTTTCACCGAAGTCGTTTCACACCAAGAGCGAGGATATTGAGTTTACTTAGGCAATAAACACCTCGAGATATCGATCAAGGTTTAAAAACCTAAACTCCCGAAAGAGCAACCTTGTCATCCCAGTTGGAATCAAGCAGATAGTTGTAACAAGTACGATATGATATGACCTTGAAGAACAGTGTACCTGCAAAGAAGAAATCTAATAACAACAATCTTGATTCCACTCAATATCTATAGTTTAGGCACACAAACCGAAAGCAGATTGCTGACAAATCCAGGTTAATAGATAAAGAGTATGCTCTAATCACAACGATCTTGAGTGGTTTTATTGCAGAAGAGAATGACCATAAAATAACCAAGATCAAAAGGTTTGATAGACGTGATAGAACAGAACACAAGTACAATACAAAGAAGACTAGTAAAACATAAACTAGTTTCCCGCAGAGGTACTTCTAGGCTTCTCGATCCCTAGAGAAGACTTTCACGCAATTCTAGACCGAAAGCAAAAGCTCAAAGGTAACTGAAAAGAAAAGCGACAAACACAAGCTATCAATTCCGAAGAAGAGCTTGGTAGAGGGATAAAGCTTTCAGGAGAGATACCACTCCTATATATATATTAACTAAGGCTTAGCTTTGAAATGAGGCTAACTTAATTTCGGAAATTCATTAAAGCACATTTCCATATTAGTTCTGAAATTCCTCGCTTAGACTCATAGCATTTAATGAGATCTAATACTATGGTATTTTACATTAAAGAAAAATATAATTCATAATGAAAATATATTTTCAATAAATGTTTGGCCAATAGTACACAAAGCACACAATACTCACAAGGTATATTTGGATATTTCATTAATTTGAAATATGGTGCTTACCAAATATGCTCCCTGGAAAGAGCTCAATTCAAAACGTGTCCTTTAGTTTCGAAAATTTCCTTAAGGTATTATTACTTCCGAATGTCATCATCAGCTTTAATAATGTCGACATCACTTCATAGGCTTTGCTGGACGGGCCAGAACGATCCTAGGTGGAAGTGGGATCTGGTCCAACGTGGTTCAACGTTCCGCATAAACGTATCCTTACAGACGTGGACAAGCCTTGTGTGTTAAGCTTAAGTGAACACGTAGGTTCAAAGGACATTCTGAATCACACAGAAAGATATACCATGGAAATACAGTGCATGATTCAACGAGCAATAGCAAAATGTTGAATCTCCTGAATTCTTGATTCCAATGTAGATGATCGCGTTAATGATATCCAAGAATTCAAATCAAAACATCAAATGAATAATCAAATAAATATTTGATCGAGTAGTAAAATCATACGAA
>JAJJMA010118399.1:1833-18797 GCA_023529015.1 Papaver nudicaule
CGTGGCCAAGCATTAGGCTTGGCCAAAGATTGGACGTGGCCAAGCATTAGGCTTGGCCAAAGATTGGACGTGGCCAAGCATTAGGCTTGGCCAAAGATTGGACGCGGTCAAGGATATGACATGGCCAAGCATTAGGCTTGGCCAAAGATTGGCGTGGTGGAGTTTAGGTCTAGCCAAGGATTAGCGTGGTGGAGTTTGGGCGTGGCCAAGTCTTTGGCCAAGGCCAAGGCTAGGCGTGGCCAACCGTGTACTCCTAGGGTTTTGGCTCGAGCATGAGCTAGGCTAATGCGCATGCATAGGTATTTTAATACGTAGGTCAGGGATATGGACCATGCTACTAGGCTAGGGTCGCGAGATATCAAAATATGGCTAATAGCAGCCAAATATCTTATCCCTACTATAAAAATAAATTCATACCTTATCTCGCGCTATTCCAGGATGCCAGAGATTGATGCGAAATTACTCATGTGACCTCGTCGCCAAAAACCACCATCAACAATAGGTTGAATAGATGGGCTCCAGCAATATCCCATATTATGTTTGCGGATGATGTTATGTTGTTCGGGGTTCTAAATGATTCAACTATTGGTGCTATAATATCTATACTACAGCAATATCATGCTTTATCTGGCCAACTGGTTAATTATAGTAAGTCGTCTATTCACTTTAGCAAGATCGTATCACCGGAAAGACAAGAGGAGGTCAAAGCATTATTGGGTGTTAGAGGAATGGGATTAAAGGAGAAGTACTTGGGTATTATGATCAGACAAAGCCAATGCTCTAATCATCAATTCCTGGTAGATAAGTTTGAAAACAAGCTTTCGGGGTGGAAAAGAAACTGCCTTAATCATGCTGGTAGAACGACGATGATCCAAGGTGTTTTAAGCTTGATTCCAGTGTATTACATGGCCACTACTGCTGTTCCTAAAGGCATCACAAGTAAACTGACTGAAATCATAAGGAATTTCTGGTGGGGGCATTCGAATGAGAAGCGGAAGATGCACTATCTAAGGTGGGATTGGTTTATCACAAGCAAGGACATAGGGGGCTTAGGATTAAGGGATTTGGAGGATCTCAACAAGGCACTGTTGGCCAAACTTTCTTGGAGATTTTTGAAGGATGATGATGCGCTGTGGAGTAAAATTCTTAGGGCGAAGTACTTGCGAGATGGGTCTTTCTGGACTGTCAAAAAGCCGCAGAAGTGTTCATCAACATGGAATGCTATGTTAGACATTCGAGATTCTCTAAAACAGGGGTGTGTCTGGTTGGTAGGTGGGGGTGATCGTATAAGGATATGTACGGATCCATGGGTTCCCACTCTGCCGAATTGTTCGCTACAGTCAGAAATTGGGGTGCATAACCAGGTTCAATGGGTCAGTGACCTTATGATGCCAGGCAACACAGAATGGGACGAGGCTTTGGTAAGACAGTTGTTTGAACCCTATATTGCTAACCATATTTTGCAGGTTTTCATTAATCATGGAGAACCAGATACACTAATCTGGAAACACACACATCACGGGGACTATACTGCGCAATCCTACCAGAAGATGCAAGTTGCAAACGCGGGAGAATCATCTGCGATGAATGATACATCAGTATCGTGGAGGAGGTTCTGGTCTGTGCGCAAACTGGCTCCCAGAATCCATACATTCATATGGAGGGTCTTACACAAGGGTTTAGGAGTGCGACAAAGGCTTGCAAAGTTCCTAGAGAATGTACCGCCAGATTGTGTCTCATGTACGGCTAATGAAGAGAGTGTGGATCATCTATTTGTCCACTGTCCTATATCACAGGCTATTTTATTTGCTTCACCACTTGGATTAAGGCTACAGAACCCAACTAACACATCAGTAAAAGAGTTGATACTTGGCTGGCTAAATATGAATGACAACTATGTGTTTAACTTGGGAGCATGCTTGCTATGGGCTATTTGAAGGGCGAGGAAAGAGCTGATATTTGAGAAGAAGCAGATTGATGGGCAAGCAGTAATAAGTCATGGACTGTTCTGGTTCACTACTTTCTACTATTTTGAACCTGACAATAACAATGCTTTGTTTCCTAGTGTAGCTGGACCAACACTATCTAATTGCAGGCACCGGAGGGCACCGCAACAGGGTGTTATCAGCATCACAGTGGATGCAGCCTGGAGGATTGGGCATGCTGTTGTTGCGGTTATAGCAAGGGATCATAATGGCAAATTTCTGGCAGCAAAGACGGAAGAAGGGGACTGTTTTAGTTCATTGACAGCAGAAGCGTCTGGTTTCCTGCTGGCCATATCTTTCGCTGTGGAGATGAATTTCGCAAGAGCAGTTATTGAAGGTGACGCGCAGACGGTGGTGAATACAATCAAGGGAACTGTTGGTAGAGCCCCTTGGAGAATTTTAAGGTTTACAAGACAGATACAACAGAAGATTAATATGTTTACAGAGGTCGAATTCCAGTTTATTTCGCGAGATGCCAATGAGGTGGCCCATTAACTCGCAAAGTTTGCCTTTAGGCACAATATCTACGATCAGTGGATATCTTCCCAACCCCCTACTTGCATTGCTTCACAGCTACAGATCGAAGAAATTCAAGACACTACTACACTAGCTTCTTAATTCTGTTGTTTTAGTGTTTCTTTTTATTTTTTGGGTTACTGTCATGCCCTCTATCAAAAAAAAAAAAAAGAAGATAATTTAGGGATAAATAGTGACGTGTAGACAAAAATATTATGATTAATTGGTGAGAGAAAATTATTAATCCGTGACATGTGACAATGACAATAAAGATTAAGAAAAGTAAGGATCGGTGCTTTAAGCACCTATCGGTTTTTCTGTTACTTATCATCCAACAAACCACCGATCGGGTGGACCCCACAAATCCCACTTTCAAATATTTTATTTTATTTTTTGTTTCGTTTTGTAGTTTTAATAAACTATTAGACTATTAACATTTTAAGATTCTTTAGTAATAACAAAACCGCAGGTGCTTCAAGCATCGATTTACTTTAAATTCACATCGGTGGTTTCATTACCGATCGGCTGTTCATAAAATCCACTCCCCTAATCTCTTATTCCCCTGTCAGAATCTCTATATAAGGGGTGAGGAATAAGAGATTAGGAGAGTACCCAATCACATTGGACCCTAGTTAGCAAATTCGGGAACGGCAAAAATGCGGAGCGGCAAACGTGCGCGCACTAATCGGCTAGAGTAAAAGTCAATTCGGTCAAAAATGCGGTCAATGGATGCGGGGTTCGGTCAAAATGCGGGAATTCGTACGTACGCGTATAATGCGTTTCATGCTTCCAAATGCGGGAAAGAAAATTCGGCAATACAATAAAAAATCATTAAAAATAATTTTGTATTCCCATATATGTAATAGAATTAATATTGAATTAAGAATTGAACTAGATAATAACATTTAGAATTGGTGTGGCGTCTAACTTTGTGTTCAGGTGTCACCCTGCAGGTCATTAGCTGTATGCACCGTTTTGATGTGTCTATAGATCGCAAAGAGGATCTTATCTCCTCACTCCACATGTAGGATGTAGCTTAGTTATCAGAGCTAAACAGATTTACACGTATAAAAAATTGAGGATACTTTCGTAACATCAGTCAAATAGCAAACATTTTCTCTTCTTCTGGCGGACGTCTAGTTCTCCCAACATCCTCCCCTTCAAGTTATTTCATTGATTCCCGTACAGAGTTAACAACCCAACTCCCTAAAGCTAAATGAGAATCAAATCGACGGAAGAATTTGAATATATGGTTAATAGTGGTTGTCAGATGGATTCAAATTTATGGGAAATTTGATTGGAGAAATCAAACTATATGGATATAGACTTATAGAGCTAACTGGATATCGCTAGCATCAATCGGTGATCATGATCCATGAACAACTAGAAGTCTATAAGGGTTTACAGGATTAAATTTAATTACTTACTGTCTTTTGATTGACGAGAAGACGGAAAGGGTTTTGTTTCCCCTTTTCTTGCCGCTTTCTGTGGTCGTGGGAGTGGGAGTAAGATAAGCTTACGTTAGAAAAAAAAAGGAAATTTTTCTTTATAAATGAGAGAAATGATACCTAACCGAATTGTGCGGGACTTTCATAAATGACCGTATAATTCGCGTTTAATGCGGTTTGGTTATAAAAGTCACGTTTTTAGTTCGGGGTTGAGTTTGAACGGCGCATTGATACGTAAATTCGCAATTCGGCTAAATTCGCGAATAATTCGGGAAAAATACGCGAATTTGCTAACAAGGCATTGGACTCGACCAATTCCCCTAAATCAGAGATCTCCACCCTCATTGGACATGGCCTTAGTTTCTTAGTCTCTTCGTTGATAGCTCAAAGTCAATAACTATACAGTGAAAGGAGAGTTATGCTCATGGCCATTTGTTATGTGTTGACTAAACAGAGTTAACGCAAGAGATTGGACATATTTCCAATTGGCTAAAAATTTGAGATTGTTTCTACTAAGGGCATTTCCTATGGAAGGAACAAACACATAATCTGTTCATTTTGGTGCACTATGGGAGGGGAAAAACACAAAAATGGCATTGCAAACCAATACTAATATCGGTTTGCCTGGTGAGACATAACTGGCGCCGAGCGGCGTATGTTGTGTCGTCTGATACTATGGCATCGGGCGTTAGTGTCTGCTCCAAATCCCTATAAATACCCCCCATTTCGAATTCATTAGACACAATCTTATATCAAAATCCATTTCATCTATCTATAATGTCTATTCCTTCATCGTCTTTTCAGCCTCTTCCTTCTCGAAAGGGAAAACATTCAGTTGAAGAAATACTATTTTTGAGTCAGCGTCCACGAAAGGAAATCAACTTAACAACTACCCGTTTGGGTTCTCCTCCTCCTGCCACGCCAAACTTCGTTTTACAAGGTACTCCTCCGGCATCTCCTCCTTATGCCACACCAAATTTCGTTTTTCTAGGTACTCCTCCAGCATCTGCTCCTCACAGACGTTATCAGCACATGAATGAGAAGATAGCTGATGAATACTTCAATGAGTACTCTCTATCTCAAAAACCTTTATCACCCTCCCCCCCCCGGTTATATAAGAAACCGAGTCGAGCTCTATTTACGTGGGGTGAAGATCATTGTTTTTGTAGATATCTTACGTTGTACTTTCCAAAACCGGATGAAATAAAACGAAGTTGTGTTGGGGTCAATTGGTCACTATCGTGGAGTTATGTCAAAGAAGACTTCGACAATCAAACTCTCAAACCCCTACTTGTGCGAGATGTAAATGCGTTGTCGGGGCGATGAAGAATCATACACGAAAATCTCGACGAATTTATGCACTTGGGGAGATTGATCTGAGGTCGACTTGAGGAAGACACCGATGATGAGATTCTAGCTAGGACTTTGAAAGAATGGCAAGAATGGAAAGGAAAGCACTTCGTGTACGACCAACATTACCATCTCCTCAAGACTTTTCTCGCAACCCTTTATGCGGCTCGAGTTAAGATATATAAGTTCATAGTATAGGGTATTTTGAATAAAGACTCTTTCATATGAAGAGTAGTAAAAAGGGGAGTTTGCTAGCCTAGGCTAAGAAGTTATTAATCTTTGATAAAAGTCAAACTCTGCACTTGCTGCCGAGGTGGTGCTAATACAAGGGCAGTAACTGCAGGAGTTCGACCTTTACCAAAGATCGAACTGATTTGCTAGTCCGCCTAGGCTAGTAAACAACTCTTTTTACAACTCCCAGTAGGAAAGAAACTAGATTAAAACGAACTAGAGTAATGAAATGAACTAGTGTTTAGATTCCGATGTAATGTAAATTAGATTTTCATTAAGTGTTTTTACGGTTTAACACGGTTCTCGTATAACACACAACATATTTAAAATCTAAGTCGCATTCCTTTAAACCAATAGGCAACCGCATTGGACGAGTTGGGTCTCGTGTGAGGGCTTACAAGTGATATACCCACAAAAACATTACAATGACTTTCTATTCTTCATCTTCTGAGTCGTCATCAGAAAAACGACCGTTTGGAGGATCTTGAAGACCCACTTCTGGGTCCATCCAAGGTAACAATTCCATGAAGACAAGTTAGCAGTTGTAGTATTGGAAGTCCTTTTCATGCTTAGCAAAATAAGCGTCCCGTGCCATAGTCTCGACATTGTCTCTTGTTTGTTGCCCTACCCCGGTTCAGTACAAATTTATCTGTAAAGCAATGTACTCCCTAACCGCTTTTTGAATTTCCCTAACCCATCTCTGGATTGCTGGTAAAGTTCTTCGATTGACATTTCCGTTGAGGAGATTCAACCTTGTCATCACTCGGTTCCACATCTGTTTTGCAGTAACGCGGAGAGTTCTAACATCTCTTCGTATATAGATGAAAGCCCAACTTTTAATTATAGTTGCATTTTCATCATCAGTGTACCTAACCATGATTAAACACTAACACTCTGGAAAGAGATAAGTAAAATACACTTGAAAAGGATAGATATGGCTGAGAAGAACAAATGTGGGTTTGTTTTAATGTTGGTTCACATTAAAGACCAAACCAAAGTTATTATGATGGGTTTATTACGGATATGTCCCTCTCATAATCAATAATTACAAAAACATCCCACCTTTAACAGAATTATCTCCATATCCCTTCCGTCATCTTTAACAACCGAAATTTTCAAAAGCAAAAAACGCTGACACGTCACCAATATTTACACCCCAAAACATACTAACTTACCCCTTTCAATCTTAACTTAACTTCCCCTACCTTGAACCCTCACCACCACACACCACTACCCTGAACCCTGACCACCTTCCTCAACCCTGAACAACTACCATGAACCCTGAACAACAACACCTGAACAACACCCCTGAACCCTGAAACCGCCTGAACTCGACCCCATAAACCCGAACCCCTTCCACTTGAATCCGAACCCCCTTCCACCTGAATCCGAACCCATGTCTGCCTGAATCTGATCCCAGTCCGGCTGTTCTTCAACACCAAGTGCAAAAAAAAAATCATTCATAATTACACCCTAATTAAGTTTGCAAACAGTAGTTATGTAATTAACAGTTTAATTGCGTTTCAATTCACATAAAATGATGCAAAAAAAAAAAAAAAAAACCACTTCATAAAAAAAACAATTTATACACAATTAATTTCAATCTACAAACGTAAAATTATTGAATTAACAGCTTCATCAACATTTGATTACTTCTAATCACACGTGTAACATCAAATAATTACTGAAATCAGGGATTCAATAAAACCCCCAATTGTTAAAAACTAGGGTTTTAAAAAAGTATTCCAAAAATTGAAATTAGGTTTACAAAACTGAAATACGCACCTCGTGATGTTTGAATACAAGGTTTCGATCAGTAAATCAAACTTCTTTCTGTGTTTTCTCAGGTTCCTTGCATTCTCTTCATTCTTTTCGCCACTGAGTAACCTCACAGCTTATTCTTGTCTATGATTCTAAAAGAACAAGCCCTAAGATGTGAAAGCTCACTCCTAACCGATCACCTCATTGGAAAACCCCACCATCCTCACTAAGTCGCCATTTTTATGGCAGAGAGCAAAGAAAGAATAAGTTGCAGAGAGAGATGGGGGGAGGTCGATTGGGTTTTTATTCCCTAGGGTTTTCTTTTCACATGTGTCAGTCGTGTCAATTAACCAGGGGATAATTTAGTAAAATACACAACTGAAGGTTAACAATGTAATTTGATTTGGTTTTTAAAACATTAATGGTGTCAGAGTTAACTCTGTCTTAACTTTGTGTTAACGGAAAAACCGTTACAAAGGTTATAACTCTAATTATGTTAAAAGGTGGGACTGTTATGTAGTTTCTATATTAGTAGAGGGATCTATATGCTTGTTTCTCTATTATGATCGATTCACTATCCACAAAAAAACCAATTCAAGTGAGTTAGAGCAATCACTATGGATATATGAAAATGAGAGTGTGAATTAGGTTATTTATAGAAAATTTGGAGACGTTAGGTATACCAGCCGGCACAACTTGTGCCACCGGCGGTACACTTACACCAGACGACACAACTAGTGCCGCTCAGTTCTAGTTAAGCTGATAAAAAAAATTAACCATAGTAACAAAAGCTCTTCCACCTGGACAGATGAACCCAAAAATAATACAGTAGTTCTACCCGGACAAAAAAAAAACTAATCCAAAACTAATTGGGTCCGGGTAAACACATTAGGGGGATTAGTTTAGGTGCTAATGGTGGATTACCAGGGGGTTAGTGGTGTGTGAGATATTAGGGGCTTGATTAGTTTTGGATTAGTTTTTTTTTTTTTTGTCCGTTTGGAATTCTTGAAAATAATATTGATTCCATGGGAAGTGCTGTAAGAGGACTAAAACCTAATTACCACAAGTTGAAGTCAAAAAAGTAGCAATGGACTATACAGTAGAGCTAGAGTCGTAGAAAAATGTTGGATGTGGACCTCACCTTTGTGATGTGGGGACGGTGCACCTGTAAATTAGAAAAAAAATAAAAGCCCTAAAAGGAGTGAATGACCCTTCTGTCAATCTCCTCTCTCTCTCTCAGTCTGCAACTTTCTTTTTTTCTTTCTCTCTATACCCAGAAAAGAAAAGAATTTCATTCAAGAAACCAAGGAAAAGAAAAATGAAGAATCTGTATCATAAAAACAAAGACAAAGGTAAAGTATACCCATCTCCATCTCTATCTTCATCTTCATCAGCAAGCAGCAGCAACAACAGCAACATAGATGTTTTGAGTCTACTACCAGCTGCCATTCTAGTGCTAGTTTCAGTACTCTCATTAGAAGATCGTGAGGTATTAAGTTACTTAATAACCCTTTCACTCAAATCAACAAACCCATCTTCATCTTCTTCATCCTCATCGAAGATCCTTTTACAGAAATTCAAGAAAACAAGTCATAAACCATTATTTGATTGTGGTTGTTTTGATTGTTATACTAGTTTTTGGTTTAGATGGGATTCTTCACCTAATAGAGAACTTATCCATCAAGTTATTGAAGCTTTCGAAGAACATTTATCCAAACGTGATGATGAACTACTGCTCTCTTCCAACTCATCAACTTCACCGTCATCTAAACATAGAGGTAATAAGAAGAAAGACAAAATGGGTCGCAGAAATTCTGCTGTCGATAAACATCAGAAGAAAAAAGTTGAGATGATGATTTCGCCGGAATTTGAAACGGAGAAGAAGCCATTGGTTTCAATAGCAGAAGACATCGTGGTTGAATGTGTGAATGAAGATAATGAGAAGAAGGAGATAAAACAAGTGTTTGAACTGAAGAAACAAAAGGAAGAAGAAACAAAGGAAGCGGAACCAGAAACGGTGGTGGAGGAAGCCGAAGAACAAGTTCAGGTGGTGAACAGTGGTGGTCACAAGGGTTTGGCAAGGAAGGTTTTACCGGATGTATTGGGGATATTAAATTCTCGTTTATGGAGTCTTTGGAGTCCGAATGTTTAATAAAATTTGGTGGTGGGTGTTGAGTTCTTCATCCATTACTATCATTATCCGATATCCACCCAAAACTCTCATATATTTAATATCCTTTTCTTGTTTTCTAAGTAAATTTTGCTCTCTTCTCTTTTTCTTTTGATGTTAATGGCTTACATTTTCCGGCCGGTGGTGTGTCATTTTTGGTTTACCGAAAGATGGGTTAATTTAAAAAATTAGGGTTAACAAAGGGCATGAAAAGTTGTGCAGTGGTATGTAACATCGTCACTATTGACTTCCACAGTGGTGACATGACAAAAACAAACCATTCTTTTTTTTTTTTTTTGCATTTAAATGTATAAATTTGTTCTGATGCTTTTGCTATTTTATGAGTTTTCTTTAGAAGAAGAATATAAATGGATTAGGTTTATGAATTCATGCTTATCTTGTCTAGAGCATGATTACTCATGCACCCTAGCATCTGAGGAATAATCACAATAAGACCATTGGGTTTTAGCAATCAAAATTTGCTTAAAATGCCTAATTAAATTTGGCCCTCTGAGTGAGTATTTGGCCCCATGAAAATTTAAACCTATCCAATAGAGAAGGATATGGGATGTCTAAAAATTGATGAAAAGACTAAGTTACCCTCAATCATTTTCTAATCTAATTTCATTACATATCTATAACCACCACTTCCTTCATTTTCATATCTATAGTCACCCTCTCCTTCATTCCTACTTCACCACCACCATTACCGCCGCCTCCACCACCATCGCCGGCTCCACCATCTTCCTCCATATATTTCATTAACCCAACTAAAAAAGGATAAAAATAAAAAATTTTACCCCATCACCACCACCGCCGCCTCCACTCCTCCCACCATAAATATCATTAAGTAATTTTTTTCCCAGAATCGACGTATATTAGCCATCATATCAAACGATTGTTCTTCATTTTTAAAAAAACAAGAACAACAATCGGTGGTTATCGGTCATTATATATACCGATTATAAGGTAAAACCAGCATCGGTTTATATTTCTTGATATAAATACCGATTATAGTTGTTTTTTAAAACAGAAAAACTAAACTTTTCTCAATTAGAATCGGTGAATTTTGGTGATCCTAAGAACCGATTATTGTACAATCGGTCCATATACATCTACATAAGTGCTGATTTTTGGTGCAATCGGTCTATATTCGTTAATAAGTGTACCGATTATATAGATAAATTTGGTATTAATTGGGAATCCAAAACATCAAAAGTTGAATACAAGTAAAACCAGAATCGATCTTTATAAAGCGATATAAGCACCGATTATGGTCATTTTTTAAAATAGATTTTTTTTCATTTGAAATCGATGCTTGTTGGTGTACTTAAGAACCGAATATGTATACACTCGATAAATGTTCATTGGCATAAGCACCGATCAAGTTTAGGTCCCCCAGAATCGGCACATATACACAAATAAGATGACCGATTGTTAAACCCATGTATATTCTTGACTTCGTGGTTAGCATCGATCACCAGGAATCAGTCCCAGGTAGTACTCTTGACATCTTTATTGTCTCCCAAACAGCCCAAACCAGAACTGCAGCCTTTGTCCCTCTTGACATCTTCATTTGGTCACAAAACTAATTGAATTCGCTAGCTGGAGATTAAACTCACAACGCTGCAACTGTCTCGCAACAATTGCACATGCCTTGCAACCCATAACACGCATCCGTAGCCACGTTGTGTGATAACCAATTTTTTGGAGACAGAAATTTAATGGGTGAGCTTAGCACCCAATTTTCATAGCATGATTTCCAGCTGCTTCTTCTTGATTTCTAATTCCATTTGATTACAAAAAAAAAAAAACTAATTCCATTAGAAATCCATATCAAACGATTCATACCCACAGTATCTTTAAGCTTTAACAATTTATACCTACAAGATTATACAAGAATACAAGCAAGCCCCAATCTTAACCTGCACAAGAACACATCAACCCACAAATCACAAACCCCAATCCATACAAACATACTCTTATTTCCCACAATTCTTTTATATCAGCACCACCATTACCAACTGCTAGTACTACTAATGGATATACCGGTAAGAAAAGAAAACCAAAATTAGCCCAGAAAAACACTTCTGTTCCTTAATCCAAGTAATGGGTTTTTAATGAAATGAATTGAATCTCAATACCGATATCGATTTTCTCGTAAAAATGAACATAAATTTCGAATCTAAGAGTAGGAATTGGAAACATAAAGAGAGAAGAAATTGGTGATGCTTGTTAGATAGGTTGTTGGTGGCGGCGGTGGTGTTAGTTTGTTGCGATTCCAATTCCAATTAGAGTTTTATGTCAGGAGTTTTAAGAGTTTGGCTAGTTTAGTTTGCTTAGAGTTCTAATTGTTTTCAAAGTCTTTAGTCGGTTTAATGTCAGAATTTCATTCAGAATAGGAGTCTAGTATGTGTCCTATATATATCGAGTCTCATATCAGGTGTAAGGCATCTTTATCAATACAAAAAAACAAGCTTTGCTTAATATGGCTGATCTTCCAATTCAACAGATCAATATTGGCTGATTTCCAATCAAAGAATCAACTATCAAGTCTCTCGGTATTTCTGTGTTTAGTATTAGGATTCCTGTGTTTAGTATAGGATCCTATCATCTGGATTCCATCTTCCGTTGTTGCAACAGTTCCCAAAAAAAAAAAAAAAAAAAAAAAACCCGTTTTTTTTTCGGTTTTATAAATGCCCGGGTTGAAAAAAACAAAAGGTGGTGAACCAATTGAAACCTTGCGGTCAAGTGTCACAACCTTGACTTCGAATGTCACCACCTTCGTCGACGAGCTACGAGAAGAGCGTAAGGAATCGAAGGCAGCGTTTGAGGAGCTCCAGAAATCTCAAACCACAATTTTGCAAACCGTAAAAGACTCTCAAGCTTCTACAGATACTAAGTTTCAGGCTATGCAGGAAACTTTGAACCAAGGTAACACCAACATCCGTGACCTACTTGTTTTTCTGCAAACAAACCGGGGTAATGGTAATCCTCAACCAAATCCTCCACCTCCACCTCCACCTCCTCCTGGTAATGGTGCAGTCATTCGAACAGGTTCAATTACTGTGAAGTTTCCTGTTTTTAATGGGGAGGATCCAGCAGGATGGATTTTTAGGGCAGAACAATATTACTCTTTTCATGGTGTATCTGAAGCTCAAAAGGTTCCATTGGCTACGGTGCATCTAGATGCTGATGCAAATTCATGGTATCGTGGGGTTCAAGAACGGGAAGGTGAATTAACATGGCAATCTTTTTCTACTAGAATCCGTTCACGCTTTGGTGACCGCAAGTATATTGATGCTTGCAGTTCTTTAGCCAAGTTATCCCAAAGAGGTACTTCTCGCGATTTTATTACTGAGTTTGAAAAGTTATTAAATTTCGTTCACGGAATACCTGAGGATAAACTTGTTAGTATTTTTATTTCTGGACTTCGAGCGGATATTGGTGCTCGTGTCCGTTTGTTTAAGCCACAAACACTTTCTGAGGCTTATGAACGCACATTATGCCAAGAAGATGCTATAAAAGCATCCCAGCTAGCAAGACCCTTGGTTCGTCCCTTACAAATGAAACCAATTGTATCTCAGCCTCAGAGAAATCCTTTACCTGCTGGAGCTAAGCGTTTGTCATGGGCGGAGCAAAAAGACCGTCGAGAGAAGGGTCTTTGTTTTAATTGTGATGAGTTATATAAACCGGGACATCTCTGTGTTAAGTCACGGTTATTGTTCCTTGAGGGTGCTGAAGGTGTTACTATTGAAGAGCTAGAACAAGATGAGAATGATGCCAATGTGGTGGAAAAAGGTGCAGACGTTGATAAGGAACTTGAGACACCTGAAATTTCACTTCATGCATTCATAGGGACTCCATTTCCGAAAACTATGCGCATTACTGGGCATATTAAAGGGCAACCAGTGACTGTCCTAATTGATTCAGGGTCTACACATAACTTTTTGCATCCTAAGATTGCAAAACAGAGTGGATACAAGGCTGCTTCTAATGATACCGCTTTGCGAGTGATGGTTGGTGATGGCAGATTCTTAAAGTCTTGTGGAACATGTTCTAATGTTATGATAAAACTGCAGAATTATACATTTACGACCAATTTTTTCTTATTAGCGGTAAGTGGGTGTGATGTTGTTCTCGGGGTTGAGTGGTTACGTACTTTAGGTACACTGACCTGGGATTTTAATAAGCTAGTAATGAAGTTCATGATGTCAGGTCATGAATTCACTTTATGTGGTGACAACTCCCCAACTGTGTTAATGTTGGACAGTAGGCCTATGCAGCGCATTATACACCGTGAAGGACAAGGCATTTTGTTGCAAATATCTGGCTTAAAAACGGTAAGTGAAGTTAATTCAGAGATGCCTATTGAGGTCAGTAATCTAGTGGAGAAATTTTCAGATTTATTTCAATCGCCTACTTCGTTACCGCCTAGGCGTTCCCATGACCATCACATACCGGTAGCTACAGATTCTGATCCGGTTAATGTGCGCCCTTACCGGTACCCACATTTCCAGAAACAAGAAATTGAGAAAGTAGTGTCTGAACTAACGGAGGCAGGATTTATACGACCAAGCTCAAGTCCATATTCTTCTCCGGTGTTGTTGGTGCGTAGAAAGGATGGTTCTTGGCGGATGTGTGTTGACTACCGTGCTTTAAACAACATAACTATTAAGGATAGATATCCCATTCCGATGGTTGACGAGTTATTAGACGAATTGCATGGGGTAGTGGTGTTTTCCAAACTGGATTTGCGATCTGGATACCATCAGATTCGACTCAATGAAGCGGATATACCAAAGACAGCGTTTCGCACACATGATGGCCATTACGAGTTTTTGGTAATGCCCTTCGGTCTATCTAATGCTCCAGCAACTTTCCAAAGCTTGATGAAGGACATATTTCGTCCACATCTCCGTCGATTTGTCTTAGTCTTTTTTGACGATATTCTCGTATACAGCAAGTCTCTTACTGATCATGTACAACATCTATCAATTGTCTTTGAAATATTACGGGAAAATCACCTCTTTGTAAAGAAGTCTAAGTGCGCGTTTGCAGAATCTTCAATAGGCTACCTTGGACATACAATCTCAGCAGAAGGAGTTGCAGTTGAAGACGACAAAATTAAGAGTATATTAGAATGGCCTGTCCCAACATCAGTCAAAGATCTTCGTGGATTTCTCGGCTTAACAGGATATTATCGCAAGTTTGTTAAAGACTATGGCAAGATTAGTGCGCCATTAACTGCATTGTTGAAAAAGGATGCTTTCCTTTGGTCTGATACCGCCACAGCTGCCTTCAAAGAGCTCCAGACAGCGTTAACTACAACTCCTGTCCTTATACTTCCAGATTTTTCAAAAGAATTTTATATAGAGTCCGATGCTTCGGGGAACAGACTAGGAGTTGTCCTAATGCAATCAGGTAAGCCTATTGCTTATTTTAGCAAGTCTATATCTGGGAAAAACTTGAACCTTTCTGTTTACGACAAAGAAATGTTGGCTATTATTTCGGCGGTTCAAAAGTGGCGTCCGTATTTGCTTGGCCGTCATTTCAAGGTATATACAGATCACCGCAGCCTAAAGTACTTCTTGGAGCAGCGGTTGTCTTCAATAGAGCAACAAAAATGGTTATCTAAACTACTTGGCTATGATTATGAGATCGTCTATAAACGCGGAACCGATAACAATGCTGCTGATGCTCTATCTCGAGTCAGTGATTCACACCTTTTGGCTATAACTACGCCAATATTTGCTGGCGTACAAGATATAATTCAAGAATGCCATAATGATACGGACATGAAGGAAATCATTAATGGATTGAGCCAAAATTCAAGTTATAAGGCGAACTATTCTTATACAGATAATACATTGCGTTACAAGGGCCGTATAGTAGTTGCTCCATCTTCCTCTTAGCGTGCAAAACTGTTACATGAGTTTCATAACACTCCAGTGGCTGGTCACTCTGGCTTTCTACGTACGTTTAAGCGGCTTAAGGAAAACTTTTATTGGAAGGGAATGAAAAAGTCTATTAAAACTTATATTGCTGAATGTGATGTGTGTCAGCGAAACAAGTATGAATCCATTTCTCCTCCAGGTCTTCTTGAACCATTACCTATCCCCGATGATGTATGGATGGATATATCCATGGATTTTATCGACGGATTGCCTAATTCTGGTCGTAAAAACTCTATCTTGGTGGTGGTTGATCGTCTTTCGAAGTATGCTCGCTTCTGTGGGATTTCCCATCCTTATACTGCAACGACTATAGCCAATGTCTTTGTTCGCGATATTGTGCGTCTCCATGGAATGCCACGAACCATTGTAAGTGATCGCGACCCTATAAACCGAAGTAACTAATCGCACACTGGAAGGATATCTCCGTTGTGTTGCTGGTGATAAACCTCGCGACTGGTTTAGTTGGTTGCCATGGGCAGAATGGTGTTATAACACCTCTTACCATTCAGCCATTAAGATGACCCCTTTTGAAGCAGTTTACAGTCGGCCTCCACCAACTGTTTCAACTTACATACCAGGCTCTACCACTGTCCATGCTGTGGATGTATCGTTACGCTCTCGAGATCGCACATTACAGCTTCTTAAGATGCATCTTCAAGCAGCCCAGGCTAGAATGAAATCCTACGCCGATGCTCACCGGACGGAAAGAAGTTTTGAAGTGGACGACTTGGTTTATCTCCGCCTACAACCGTATCGCCAAGCTACAGCAGCAAACCAAGTTTTTTCCAAGCTTTCTCCGCGTTTCTATGGACCCTTTCGTATTTTGGAGAAAATAGGGCCGGTTGCTTATAAGTTGGACATGCCATCTGGATGTCGCATACATCCCGTCTTTCATGTTTCAGCATTGAAACTGAGGTTAGGAACACATGACAGGAGAGAAAATGATTTACCTGCTGAGGTAGATCAGCTGGAGTGGGAACCAGAGACAATTCTGGATCGTGGAATGTTCAAACATCACAACATTGCAGTGACTCGTTGGTTGATTAAATGGAAGAACAGACCTGCTGAGGATGCTACTTGGGAAGATGCTACAGACTTCATTAGTCGTTTCCCTACCTTTGCGGCTTGAGGACAAGCCTTGTTTGAAGAAGGGTGGAATGTTGCGATTCCAATTCCAATTAGAGTTTTATGTCAGGAGTTTTAAGAGTTTGGCTAGTTTAGTTTGCTTAGAGTTCTATTTGTTTTCAAAGTCTTTAGTCGGTTTAATGTCAGAATTTCATTCAGAATAGGAGTCTAGTATGTGTCCTATATATATCGAGTCTCATATCAGGTGTAAGGCATCTTTATCAATACAAAAACAAGCTTTGCTTAAGGTGGCTGATCTTCCAATTCAACATATCAATTATTGGCTGATTTCCAATCAAAGAATCAACTATCAAGTCTCTCGGTATTTCTGTGTTTAGTATTAGGATTCCTGTGTTTAGTATAGGATCCTATCAGATAGCTTGTATGGAAGATCATGAGAGAGATAATCTGTTATAGACCT
>JAJJMA010118405.1:0-14670 GCA_023529015.1 Papaver nudicaule
CTCCACCACCATCATCATCACTGCATACCACTAGTTCCCCTGCACCTGCATATCACATCCTCCTCGCATCCGCAGCAACTCGAGCGACGCCACCTTCCCATCACCACCAGTTCCACCACCACGTCGCCACCGTCAAGTCGCGCAATCCACCACCACTAGGAGCTTGAGGAGTTGTTCGCCACACTACCACCGGTCACAATTGGCTTTGTTTTCCTCATTTTGAACTCCTCTTTTGAATTTATTGTTGAGAATATGAACTCCATGTGTAGCTAAATTCTTGTTTGGTTTGGGATGATTTTGAAACTATTTTGATTTGAGTCTTTATGCAAGTTAATCTTTCTTTTAATTATTGTGTTATTGTCTATCTTCTACCATGCTTATAACCATGAATTGCTTGCGAGTTATCTAAGTGTACAATTATTTGACTTGCTAGTAATACTATTGCTAGATTATTGAACCTCAATCCGTAATTGTTGAGGTGATTTATCATAAGTAGCAAAACATTAACGTTGCGAAGGGATTCCATGGACAATAGTGTGTAGATGATAACCCTAAATTCACATGTCGAGCTTATGAACATGTGGTTAGGATCAATCCGACTCATAGAGCATATCGGTTGATTAAGTTACACTTTGAGATCTTATTCAAAGTGGCCTAATTGGCTAGGATTTTGTAGAGAACTTATTCTGCAAAGTTATTTTGGAGTCCATATAGACTTGTTGAGCTTATAACATGTCTAGGATTGTTAGTAAACGTATTTTGAAGAAGATTGCACTTGTATAAATTAATTTGATTCATGTTCAATAGTGGATATTGATTCCTCAACCATTCTCATCTCATCCTTGTTTTAATTACTTTGCATCACATTCATTCAGAAAATTAGGTCACCAACTTAGCTCTCTCCCTCAGGAACGAACCTGCTTATCCAATACTATTATTTAGTTTAGAGAAGTAAGGAATATATTTTTGTGTGAGTTCGGCACTCATCAAAATTGGCGCCGCTGCCGGGGAGCGGTAGTTCAAGTTGTTATTTGATTTTCTGTTTTTGCATTTGTTTTTTGTTTTTGCATTCATTACTTTCTTTTACTAATTCATCGTATCAAAATCTTATTTCAGGTACCACAATTCGATCGTGATGTTTCCTTTTGAGAGTAACACGTATGATTCACAAGAACAAACATACAATGGTAATCAATTCGATTCATATTCTCGTTCTACTGTGACTAAAAAGAACCCACTATGAGGGAATTTTTTGAAAAAGAATACAATGATTATTTTGAAAAGCAATACAATGATTCATTTACACCCTTAGAAAGTCCTTATAACATTGATGAAGTTATTTCAACTCTAGATCATTATAAAGATCATTCGCCTATTCAAAAGGTAGAGTTTTGGAATACTTCAAGACCTTGTGATAATTCTCATACATACCAGTAACCTTATGGCGGGTATGTGAGTGAAGGATCACAAGGATGGGACGAAAATTATGCTTTTAATCAGTTTAATTCTAGACATACGCAGATGTTTGAAGAACAGTCTTCAGGTCAGAAATTGCTTGAGATTGCGGTTGAATCTTCGATTCCCGTGATACAAGAGTTGCTTCAAGCAACCAAGCAATTTTCTGATTTTCAGTTGAGCTTTAATGAATCACTCCAAGAGGTTCAATGGAATATAGACGACATCAGAATAGGAATGGATCAAATTCGTGCAGGAATGGACAATAGTTTGATAAATGATGGTGATGATGATTCTGTTGAACAACCTTTGATTGGTGACGATAGTGTGGCTAATTCAACTATTGTTTATTCTATACGAGCATTATAATGACTTTAATAATCATAATCACACAACAACTTTCATTCCCAGTGCTATTTACGGATAAGATAGCAAGTCCAAGGAGTTCACCGTAGTTTTGGAAGCTGAATGATCAGTTAATCTCTATGAAGGAGAGATCAAATCACATGGAGTGATTAACACTGGAATAGTAGAGGATACACTAATATAACGAGGTTCAGCACGTCGTGTGCCTACATCCTCGGGGAAAACTATAACTCATACTCATATTCATACTATTCTTGATTACAATATTCTGTGTGGACTAAAAGATAGTGGGTATTTCCTCAGTGTATCCACCTAAAATTCCTCGACCCCACTCTCTTAGTGGAGTGGGGTATTTATACCAGTATGGGGAGGCAGTTAGTTTTTACTACACTTGGTTCCCTCTACATTTGATGTCGTTTGTCAACAGCTGGACTTCTTGCACCGCCTTGGTTGCCTAATCCTGAGTCGACACCTCCTTAACAGAATCTATTTTCGTTGTCCAACTTCTTTGATGCTCTTGATGCGCTGGTTCTTATCCTTTGGTGACTCATCACCGTTTAGGTATCCACTTGGTGATCGATACGTCTCCATATCCTTCTGTCGCAGCGTAGGATTGAGAGGTAATAGATTCAACACGCGTCCTTCATGCTCAGGCCTACCTAGAGTAGGTGTATCATGACCCTCGGTTCCCATCATCCCTTGTGATGGGGTAAAGCGCGAGGAAGATGGATTTGGTACTTCGCCTTCTTTCTTATATCGTGACCCAGGTCCTAGGTGAGTGACACGTGGCCGTCGATATTTTGGTATTAACAGTTTGCCCCTTTTCTTTCAGTTATTACCAAGGGTAACCCTTCGCTTTCTGCCGCCACTTTCCCACGTCTTTATTATGTGGTCCCAACCTTAGATCGTGTATAAGATTTCCCCTCGTATCTTGCGTCAGTTACTAATCATTCCTCGAGGCTATAAATACCAGAAGGAGGATCTGGGTTTTAACTTCTTCTTCTTTATTTCTTCTCTCTGCTTCCTCTGGTAAGAAATCTCTCTTTCTCTTGTTGTTTCCTTTCCTTCTTTTTGCTCTGATCATTCCTTCTGGTGGGTTATGCCGGCAAGTTCTTGTTTTTCCTCTACTCGGTGCAGTTTCCTTCTTCAGGTAATATTGCTTCTTCTTCTTCTTCGTATTGCGTCATCGATCACTGTTATTGTTGACTGCTTGGTTTATTTTTTTCTGCCGTAGTGACTGTTTTTGCTTGTTGTTGATTTATTTTGTTCCCCCTGTATGGCGGTTGCTTTGGTTTCCATGGTTGTTCTTGCTTTTTGTTGTATTTTTACTCTTTCTCTTGTCTTCTCAGAATCATGACGAGAAAGAAATCCAAGACTTCGAAGTCTAAGTCTGATATTTCGTCCCCTACAACCTCGGTTGAAGTAATTGACACTAGTACCCCCCACTATGAAATATCGAGGCTTGAACCTACGTCCACTGAAGGTTATCGTCACATTCCCCTCGAGGAGATCAAAAGTACCTACTCTCTTGATGGTTTTGAGATTCAATACTACGGAGAAACAAACGTTCTGACCGAGCATATGGTTTCCAGTTTCCCATTTGACGAGATCACCCTTCTCATTATTGTTGGTCAACTTGTTGCTGGCTTGGTTCTTCCCCTGTTCAATCCTGATGATCTCTTTTACTTTGATGTGTTGTCGAACCGCCAAGTTTCCTCAAAGAGCTTTAGTCGAGGAATCTTTCAGTATAGTGGAAACTTCCTTAGGCTTTTTCATGAGTGTTGGCTTCGTAGCAAAGGTAAGTCAAGGATAAGCTGTTATAATCCGTTCGGTCCTCCTGTTAATGACAATCCTTCGCGCTATACTCCTGCCAATTTTAATGCAAAGTGGGGTGACGCTATTCAAGCCACAAATTATTTGCCTTGGTGCGTTGGCCCTCGTCGTCTTAAAATTCCTGGACTTCCTTCGTTGCTGGTGGACTGTGATGATGTTAATCGTACCAAGATTCCTGGTAGTAAAGATATATTCCCGATGGAAGAGAGAATTCGTCTTGATCATGACCGAAGGTGGATGCGAACTCCTCTGAAACTTGTTGGCCCTTGGTTTGCTGGTTTTAAGATTGATGCTTCGGGAAATAGAGTGTCGAGGCCTTTGTCTGAGTTTCCTCCGCAGTATCGTAACTACGTTACTTGGATGTTTAACAAGGAGTCTGCTACTGTGCCCAGAAATAGGAAGGCTAAAGCTGGAAATGGCAATGTATCTACCTCGGGGAAGGATGATGGTTTTGCTTCGTTGTCAAAGGTATGGTTTCGATTTTGAATTTTTGGTATTTGTCTGTTATTTTCCCCCGAAGTCATAGTTTTGACAAAGGTGCATGTTGTTGTAGTCGAAAAAGCATTCTTTGAGAAAGAAGGTTGGTGAAGAAGAAGAGCAAAATTACTGGTGGTAGCCCTCCCAATGAGCTGTTAGAGGATGACCTTGTTGCTGGTGCTGGTAAGGGGAAAAGGGATGCTGTCGTCTTGGAAGGAGAAGATGAAAGTGACAGTGATGATGATGATGAAAGCGCATCGTCTAAGTTTTATTATGATGAGAGTATATATGTTGATGTTAACTCTAGGAAGCGAAAAAATGATGGTAGTGTTGGGGGTAGTGGTGATGCTTTTATTGGTACTGGTTCGGGTAATGCCGATCAGCCTATTGACCTAACCTCTGAGAATGAGAAGAAGAAAAGTAAAGTTGACGTAAGTATGAGTAGTCCTTTGCAGGATACTCCGTTGCCTGGGCAACATACTCAGTTGGTTGGTATACCTGCTTCGTCTTCTGGTGTGGTAAGTACTCCGTTATTTAGTTCTCCGCTGCCCGGTCTTCCTCGTTTATCTTGGATGGGTTCTACCCCCAGGGGTACAGTTGGCATATCTCCGTTGCTGAGCACCAGTACCTCCTCTGTCGTCCCTGTTACTCCCTTTAGTGGTGGTTTGGGTGTTTCTTCGTTGTTCAAGATAGTTCCTCATGCCCCTGCGTCTGTATCTTCGGCTGGTAGATCTCCGCTTCTGATATAGTAGGACGAGGTACTGTTTTCACGTTGTTTGACACCTTCGTCACATATTTCTTCTGTGAGTGCATTGTTGGTGAATCCCAAGGAGATAGCGCAGTTGGAGAAGACCTTGGAGTCTCAAGTGGCAAAGATGCAGGATTGCTTTTTGGACCCTTCTCATCCCCTTGTTGTTGGTCAAGTACCTACGTTGGAGAAAGGCCAGGAAATAGTGAAGCAGTTCTCCGGCTCCCTCCCGGAGTTGAATCTGTATGCGGTGAGTTTCATTCCTTGTTGACGTTGACATGATTCTTCTTCGTTCCCCGTACTTGTGTCTCACCCTTTTCTTTTTTGCCAGTAGTTGTCTCAATATGTGCGAAGTGCTGCCCCGCTGTTGGAGTTTTATCCAGCTAAGTGTGTTCAACTTGAGGCTTATGCTACTCAGATTGTTTCTGACCGTGATAATGTTGTTAAGAAGTTCAACAATATGCAGTACTCTCAGCAAGGTAATACATCGTCTTCGAGGGTGACAGAGTTGGAGAAGGAGCTGGTGGATTTGAAGAAGAACTTAAGCGATGCCCAAGCTGACAAGGAGAATGCCCAGAAAGCTCGAACCTCGGCTGCTTCCGCGCTAACCCAGGAGATACAAAAATCTGTAAGTAAGCTTGATCTATTTCTTTCCTGTTTGTACTTCTTTGTCTTGCTTGTATGTATGTTCTTGCATGGGGATTGAATATGCATTCTCGTCTCCTCTTTCTTATTCCCTTCGCTGGAGACCTTCGTGATGACCGCAATAGATTCCGTCGTGATCTTTGGTGTGCTTAGATAAATAAGGATAGATACTTAGCCATGAATCGCGGTCTTGAAACCGAGCTGGAGATTTCTCGCTTCTATGCTGCTGAGATGGTGGCAGAAATGGATAATCTTCAGGCTTCTCTAGGGTTAAAAGATGAGCTTATTGCGAGATTGAGAGGGGATATTGATACAATGGAACAGCGTGTTGTTCTTCAAAAGAAACAAAATGTTGACGCCCGAAAAGATTTGGAGGATTTGTGGAAAACATGGGCAACAGACGTTGCAGAGAGGAATTCATTGTATCTTAAAGTGAAATAATTGGAAAAGAAAGTGAACGGGGCTGGCTCTTCATCTTCTCAGCCTGCCAGTGCTTCGGTTTCTGCTGTTAGGGAATTTTCTGAAAGGGTGCATAACCTTGATGTAGCTAATCGTTTTTTGAAAACTGATCTGGAATCGCTTCAATCTTCGCTAAATACCATAGAAAATAAGTATGATCAACCGAAAAATTCTCCCGGGTTGATTCCCAACGTATTGATGCCGAGTATAATCTTGAACTATCCCCAGAGTCATGCCCAAGGTAGCTTAGGGCATGTGCTATGATTGTCTTCTTACTCTCATTTTTCTCCTTGATTGAGTTCTTCTGACATCTTTTTATCTCCTCTTGCAGGTTTGGAGGAGCAACTTCATAAGTTGCAGTCTCAAGTGGGTGATCTTTCCCAGAGGGTTGCAACGGCTGAAGGCTTGGTTACTGAGAGAAACACTACCATTGCTTCCTTCGGTACTCGTGAAGAGTCCTTGGTGAATGAGTCCAACCGGCTTCGAGAACAACTTAGTACCCTTGAGGCGAACGTGAATGAACATGTTGCTGCCCATGCAGAACATCGGATTCGTCAGTACGCTTGTGAGTCAACCGAGTTTATCAATAGTACCTTTGTGGCTGCTGAGGATCATTTCAATGCTTTGTACCCGACTCTTGGGTTAAGTTTTCCCCGGGCCGAAGTTCCTGATGTTTGATTTTTCTTCTTCTTATTCTGACTGATGATGACGAGGATGGCCTCGCTTACTTGTATTTATTTTTGTCTTTGGGACGAGGGTGGCCTCGTCCCTAACTTGTTTTTTATGCTTGGCTGCTACCGTGGATGCTTGGATTTTTGTTGATAGGACGGAGATGGCTCCGCTCCTTTCTGTTTGAACTTTTTTGGGTGTGGGCGACGAGGATGGCCTCGCTCACCTGAACACTTTCTTCTTTATATAACTTGTCTCTTGAGTATCTTGGTGTTTCTGAATGTTCTCCATAGCTTAAGGCTAATGTTTTAACCCTGAGATAAGTGTGATTATCCCTGGGTAAGTGTATTTACCCAAAACTGATAGGATTTTACTCCCCTCAGGTAAGTGTGTTTACCCATGTTTTCTTGGACTGGCCATATCTGTCGACCACCCTTGGCCAGAGGGGATCTAGGATAGCATTCCGGGAAATAGGCTTTCCCGCAGTTTACGACGTGTGAGTATCTCTATCATTGGGACTCTTACTTTTCGCCTCATACATATTAATGAGGATCCTAGAGATGACCTGTGTTGTGTACGGCAGGTATGCTCCTTGTCTATGGCAATTGTTCTGTTGCGCTTCTTGCTATTTTTTTGTATGGTGTTGCAATCACCCCTAAAAATGTCTATTATTGTAAGGTCTGCTGCCGTCGTTGTACCCGCGTGGTATTTCCCTTCGTTGTAGCTTTAATCTCCTTATCATTGCCCTTTTATTATTCATGTTGCCCTTCGTGCTGCCGGCTTCTTTCTTTTCCTGTAAGCTCCTTTTTGCTTCCTGCATTAAAACAAAGTTTCTCTCCAAATTTGCATTTCTCCATATGCCGTCAGGAATTTCATGTTTTGTCGGCATTTCGATACTTCTCCGCCAATTTCGTGGATCCATCTTTCCCCCAACACTGCATGGTATGGGGTTGGTGAATCAATAATAATGAATTTTGTTTAGGTAACAGGCCCAATCTCCACCTGCAATGTTATTTCTCCTCTGGGCGCCATCGTCATTCCATAGGCATCATGGATATATGCCATTGTCGGGCCCATATGCTCGTCTCTGAGGCCCATTTGTAAGAATTGTTCGTAAAATAAGATATTGCGTATGTTTCCTTCATCGATGAGCACCCTCGTGGTGCTCTGTTCATGGATCATCATTGTCACGATTAGTGGTGCCAAACTAGTTTGATCTCCTTTGTGCTCCATGTCCTTCGGTGGGGATAAGTTTATCATGTTGTCTCATGTTTCATGATAGCTCTCGCCCATGCTTTGGACAAAATATCTCCGTGGGACAGTCACATACTAGCCAAATTCTCCTCGGCCTATGTATCCCTCGATGGTACTACATAGATGCTGATAATGGTCAGTGTCGTGCCCCTGCGTCTGGTGATACTCACAGCGATCTTTGTTAAATGCCTTCTACTCCTTTTTCTTTCCCCTCGTGGAGGGGTAAGCAAAGTCGCTTCTACTACCCTCCTTTCGCAATATCTCCGATGGTTTCAGTGTGAGGACCGTGTATGATGCTTCGGTTGTCCTTCTCTTGCCGCTGGTGCCTTCTCCCTTCTTTTGTCTTTTGCACTTCTTTGTCTTCGTTCTTGGCTGGTACTTCTCTGTAGTCTGTTTGTTCTTCATTTTCGTGATGACTTTACAGCCGTTAGATGGTGCGTCTTTCTCCCCCTCCTTTTGGGCTTGACTTCTTTTTCGAGTCACGATCAATTCTCCTTCGTTGGTATCCCCATGGATTTTTACCTCTAAGGTGAACACCGAGGCCTTGCTCATATCAAATTTCAAGCAATGCAAGCTTCTTGGGCATTTCTCCTTCGTTTGACTTTTAATAGTGTGGTTTTCTCCGTACCTCTTTCGGGATATTACCTTTTCTTCGCTCCCGGCCTCCATTTCCTGGTTGCTTTCTTCGTTAACGGAGTGGCGTCCGTCACTTCTTCGTTTCTCCAAGTCTTCTCGTGGCTCGTTCATCTCCAAAATCATATCTTCGTGCCTCGAACGTCTCCCTTGGCTTAAAGCTTTCGTCCGATTCATCCGCTCGTTTTTGGTATTTCTTCTTTCACGGCGTAGGATTTCTTCCAGAGATGCCTTGTTTCCCTTGTCGTTATTGCCTTTATGCTTCTTGATTCGCGTGCCTGTTCTTTTTTTTGAAATCTCTACAACACCCCTGAAATTTACGATGCCTTAGGAATAAATGCTTCCTCGTACTACCGTACGTGTTAGAAAGTAAAGTTAGTTTGTCTTCTAAGAAAAAGGATAAAGGAATCCACTTGGGATTCTTCAACAAAATCTGCGGAAAACGTTTAAAATCAAAAGTTTCTTTTATAGCACGAAAACACACAACGTAAGTGATTTGATTCGCCTTCTTTTTCCCTTGTTACTTTTCAGGTTAAGAAATTTTCTCTCCTTAAGGTCACTTTTATCCACTAAAGAGTGGTGTGAGTCCCTCAGGGTACAGATCTATTTTTCCAAAAAACGTTTAACTTATCGAAAAAACAAAGATCATTTGGTGAGTTTCAAAATGAACTGAAATAGTGAATAACCCACAAAAACTGAAAAATATGCTGAAAACTTCGTTACCGTAATTATACAAGGACATTGGTCCCTGTTTCTAGCACCAAACTGTTGATACTAATTTTCCCATATCATACATCAACTAAAAATAAGTGGAGTAACAGTAAAGATGATCAGATAAGTGGCCTTGGTCCTGCAATACCTCGGAGATATCCACAAGAGTGAAAATATTACTAGAAGTATTTAAACTTAGTTAGGCGTCTTTAACTATACCACCCCACAATAGATACAGAACGGAGTCTGCTGTTTATCCTATACGAGCATTATAATGACTTTAATAATCATAATCACACAGCAACTTTCATTCCCAGTGCAATTTACGGATAAGATAGCAAGTCCAAGGAGTTCACCGTAGTTTTGGAAACTGAATGATCAGTTAATCTCTATGAAGGAGAGATCAAATCACATGTAGTGATTAACACTGGAATAGTAGAGGATATACACTAATATAACGAGGTTCAGCACGTCGTGTGCCTACATCCTCGGGGAAAACTATAACTCATACTCATATTCATATTATTCTTGATTACAATATTCTGTGTGGACTAAAAGATAGTGAGTATTTCCTCAGCGTATCCACCTAAAATTCCTCGACCCCCGCTCTCTTAGTGGAGTGGGGTATTTATAACAGTTTTGGGAGGAATTTAGTTTTTACTACACTTGGTTCCCTCTACATTTGATGTCGTTTATCAACAACTGGACTTCTTGCACCGCCTTGGTTGCCCAATCCTGAGTCGACACCTCCTTAACAGAATCTATCTTTGTTGTCCAACTTCTTCGATGCTCTTGATGCGATGGTTCTTATCCTTTGGTGAATCATAACCGTTTAGGTATCCACTTGGTGATCGACACGTCTCCCTATCCTTCTGTCGCAACGTAGGATTGAGAGGTAACAGATTCAACACGCGTCCTTCATGCTCAGGCCTACCTAGAGTAGGTGTATCATGACCCTCGGTTCCCATCATCCCTCGTGATGGGGTAAAGTGCGTGGAAGATGCATTTGGCACTTCGCCTTCTTTCTTATATCGTGACCCAGGTCCTAGGTGAGTGACACGTGGCCGTCGATATTTTGGTATTAACAATGATACCTTTGAAGAATTTAATCACAACTTGTCTAAGATAGTGAATGCCTGTCACACCTTGGGAAAAACTATTTCGGAAAGGGACATTGTGTGTAAAATTCTGAGGTCGTCACCCTCAAGATACGATTTAAAGATACATGCCATCCAAGAAGTACCCGGTTTAACTATAAAAGGAAGTGACCTTGTTCCTAAGTTAAAAATCTCTTATCATGAGCAAATTAACCCTAAAAACATTGGTTTTAAAGCTAATGGAAAAACAAGGAAACTTGTAAACGAAGAGTTTACTCCGAAAACCACATCTGGCATAGTGGGGATGAATCTGATGAAGAGTTGGCTTTGATCACTCGTCAGTTTAGAGATCTTTTAAGGAAGAAAAGAAAACGATTCACTCAGAAAACCCCAACATCAACTCCTAAGCCTCATGACGAAGTCCCTCCTGAAGAAGGGAATAAAAGGGGAGATAATGATGATATATGCCACAATGCTATAAATGCAAGGGATTTGGCCACTTTGCCGAAGAATGCCCTAATCTAAAAAAATACACTGGGAGCAAAGTCCTTGCTGCTACACTTGATGATTCATCTGATATCTACTGCTCAGATGATGAAGAGAGTGAAGTTGCACTCTCTGCAGTTTGTGTTAACTCTGATAATGTGGGTGATTCCAAATCAAATTCGGACTTATGTTCCAGTCCTATAGATACATCTCCAGTTGACACACCTAGCAAAGATAAAATCACTCCTGCCAAGCACAAACATCGACTTACTAGATGTAACTTATGTGCTAAGAAAGGATATGATTATGACCAATGTCACTTATACAAACGAAAAATCAAGTATGCTGACAAACTTCAGAGAAAAGCTGCCAGACTCTTGAATATTCTTCGAATCTTCAAAGCTGTGAATGGCAAAGAAGCTGGTAAAGATCGAAAACACTCAACCTCTTTGAGGGCAACACAAGGAGTTGAGAAATTCAAAAGAGTTAGAGACTGGCAACCTTAGTTCAGGGAAAGATCCAGCATTACACAATGAGCATAAACGTGCTCATTCCTCCTCGCACTAAGTACAAGAAGGAATGACATTCTTATTCATTGCCCATTGGAATGAGGTGTCACTGTGTCTCAGGGCAAAATCTTGATCTTTTAGATTTTTCATTTTCGTTTGTATTTGTTTAAGTAATTGATAACCCTCAATTATAACCTTTCAACTTGTCACTCGACAACAAGAATCATGTTGAGCCCTTGCTTCATAGATTTTATGACCTTCTCACTATCTACGGTCAACATTGTCTACACAAAAGTTACACATTGATTATGGGTGACTCTCAAAGTGGTATACATCAATGAAATAACATTGATATACACGTATTAATGAATGTCCATAATACTGACAAGTTATGCGAATTGTTACGCTTCATTTGTACACTATCAAGATAAGTATCGATCGTATCTGATAGTTATGAGAGTCCTTATCTCTTCGAAAATTCTTGAAAGATCTGTTCACTACAATATTTTAAAGGTTTTGTTATGAAACATATCTATCACTGAAGATATTTGTTATGGATTATAACTTTGCTAAATACGGTATCATATTTAGTGTCACGATTTTAATGTGACAGTTACATCCATAACAAAAACTAATTAATATATAATTAATATTATAAAATACAATCCATCACAATAACTTTTTCATGGTTGTACTTGTGATATAATATTTTGTAACAAGTTTAAAATAATTTGATTGACCATTAAGGAAATGACATGTGTTTTCAATTGACCATTAAAAAGCAACACGTGTTTTCCATTGTCATGGTTGTAACTGTTGCACATTATTTTGTAACGCATCTGACGGGATTTAATCGACCAATCAGGTAGCAACACATTGTTCATTTCTACTGTTTAAATTGTGTTAGGGCATTGTTCGGTCAAACCCACTAGCGTTGGTATGTCAAGCTAGTTGTCAGTTTTAGGTGTCAAAACACAATCTTGATTTAGCCTACTAGAGTTTAGATTTCAGAATTGGGATATAGACAAGTAGTAGAGACCTTGAAAAAGAAGACTGTGAAGACAAAGGAGACATCAATTATTCTTCATCGACAAAAGGTTAGTAGGAGTTATGACTTTTATGAAAATTCTTCTATTCTACTTATTATATCTTTCGAAATAGTCGGCTACTTTAGTAGAGATACTAATAGAAATTGAGATCGTATTCTTGTCTACATAACCATGTGTTATGTTGGTATTTGTCCCACGAATACTAAGGTTACAAGAATGCATGAGATAGATTCGATACCATCTTTCCATAGCAATGGTTTGCTTGCAAATCACTAGTAGAATATGGGTAACTCTAAAGGAGTACTCTTGAGAAAGAGTCCAGTGGATTATAGCTGAGGGCGTATAACACGTCTGAGTATTGGCCCAACCCAGAACGTCCAGCGGATCCAGTTAAACCCTAATTCCGAGTAACGACGGTTCACGAACCGGTTCGTGAACAGTGACCCCGGAAATTTCTCCTATGTTCCAAAAACATCAATTTGTACACGTACATGAACCACAGATTCGATTTATCTGGTCGTAATTCAAAAGGGCGGTTCCCGAACCGTCCACGTGGATATTCTCTGGAATTTCACACGGGTTAATCTGACTCATTTATCTCTTAGTTGGACTTTGTTATCACGAAAACATCTCATGTGGTCCATCTAACGATTCTCAATGTTTCAATAAGATAAATATTATCTCTGGTTTGTTGGATATCAATCTTGAAGTGTTTGTGAGCTAACAAAACACTTGGCACAAGTAACTAGTTGCTTTATTCCTAAGCAACCTATCTTATTGAGTGCTATAATAGAGGGTTTCAGGACGAAAAACCAAAAGCATCAAGCATAGTGAAGTTTCTCTGTGGAATTGATCGTAAACTCTTTTCACTTAGGTGAAAGCTTGTTGTGGTATAGTCTTCCTCTATTAGGTAGCAGTTCCTCTGTGGGATTTACCTAACGACTATAAAGACTTATCTTGAGAGTTGGGAAGCAAAGGTAGGAGATTGAGACCTTAGTGGTTGAAATCGGAGTAACCTGTAACCTTGGTAACCTGATCACGTTCTTGTATATTCTACGGTCCTTCTCTTCTGATATAAGGCCATTCAAGAACTGATACGTTACACACAAGGTTTTGAAAGGAAGCAACGCACGGCTGCACTCGGTGTTGTAAGACCCAGTTAGCTCCAGTTGTATAAGTTTCTTAAGTGATTGTTCTTTTACAACTGAGGTAGAGACAAGTTGGGCATAGTTTACTCGGTTTACTTGTCAACCCCCGCTTGTAAGTAGATTTCCGTATGACCTGGAGCAATCCGAAGGAAGTCACTTTGTGTATGTCAAACTGATAGAGGACAGTTCAAACATACAGTTGATAATTTAGGTGGCAAAGCTGGAATTGTTGACACAAGCCTTTAACAACGGTTAAAGCAACTCCTAGGCCTGTAAAGGACGTTGTTTTTACCTGGAAAAACAATGTACCGCCTCTGGGTACTTTAGAAGTGCTCGGAAATCAAAGTCGAACAAGACAAGCCTAAACCAAGGATGGCTGTTCCCGTCTTGCTTCGGTCACATAGAGGATAGAGGTTGGTCTAGGGAGGGAAACATCGAAGAAACTTGAGATCAGGTTGAGGATGTGTTTTGGGTGTAAGAGTTCAAGATCTCCGTCGTGAATTCGACTGGAAATCTCCAAGGATAGAAACGTGTTTCGATTCTTAGGTGTTTTCTCTGAGGCTCTGGATTGTGTGTTCTAGGTGTTCTGAACGTTTCTGATGTTCTTAATGTTCTGCCTTGGAAAATAGAGGAAGCCTCTATTTATAGTTTGAACTCACCCTGATCTCTCGACAGAGAAGGTGGAAGTCGTGGAAGAGTGGAGGAGTGGAGGACATGCGTTGGTTTCCGTAACTGCCTGAGTCGTGTGGAACATGCCCACTCGCGCCATCTTCTCGTAACTGTCCACTATCTCCATCAGTTTCTTTCAACTGCCGTAGACCGCCAGACCAATACCCCCAAAGTTATCCCCCCGTGTGATGTTTTGATGTCTCGAGCGAGTGGTACGCGGATATTGCGTAGCTGAGTTGAGTAGAGTAGAGTCGTACGACTAATCGTCGTGACTATCATGAGCGCATTGCCTCTGGGACACGAGCATAGGAGTGGCCTTGGCTGTCTGGCCAAGGCCATAAGTGTTTGAATGCGCATTGGCGCTGGTGTGGTGCCATGGCTCTTGGCGCCACGGCCTTGGCCTTTGGCCAAGGCTAACCTGTTGTGGCGTCATGGACTATGGCGCCACGGCCTTGGCTTTTG
>JAJJMA010118443.1:14106-25269 GCA_023529015.1 Papaver nudicaule
TACATACAAAATGCTCAAGTTCAATTAAAAAAGTTGTCCAACATATGAACGCGTACATGAACGCGTATGTTATTCAGGCAATCTAAGAACTAACTCAATATTCCACATTCTACTTGAGCGTTGGTCATGTAATGACTTAAATGCTTAAGAGAACTAATCTTTACAATCCTTCAGATCACATAAACAACATCATAGACTATTATCATGATAGAATGGTAAATACGAAACTTGAAAGGAAAAACCTTTCTAACCTTTAGTGAGGACGATATGTTTTATCAAATATGTAAGCTCCGGTCTTGCATCTTCAATGGTCTTCGTCTCGAATACCTAAATCTATCCTAATCCGAGTTTTAGAGTAGACTTATCAAGGATTGTGTTTTTGTCAACTAAACTTGACAACTGGCTTGAGATAGCAAACATTAGTGGGTTCAACCGAGCAATGCTCTAACACTGTAGCGGATAAATAAGACTAATATGTCTTTGATTCCGAAAAGCAAAAGCCCACAAACTTTATCTGAGTGTAGGCCAATTACCTTGTGTAATACAATGTATAAGTTAATCTCAAAGTTGATGGCAAAGAGAATGAAGAATCTTATGGGAAAAGTGATATGTCCGCTGCATGTATCTTATGTTTATGGAAAACAGAAAAGTGATAATATCCACTTAGCTCAATAAATTATACATACAATGAAGGTACAAAAGTAAAAAAGATAAACATGTCCTCTAAGCTATCAAACTAGACATGTCTGAAGCACTACTTGACAGAGTTAGGTGGATTTTTCTCTTAGTGTTAGATATCAAAAAGAGGAACGGTGCAATATGGTGCTCCAGTGCATAAGTACTTCCATAATTTAGTTATGCTTAATGGATCTCCTTGTCAACCCTTCATTCCACCTAGGGAAATTAGGCAAGGAGATCCAGTGACCCTATTCATATACATATTCATCATAGTCATGGAAGCGTTTTCCAGACTACTATTAATTGCTATGCAAGATAAGGACATTCAAGGCATCAAGATTTCATATCTTCTTTACCGATAACTGCCTTTTATTCACGAAGTCTATTATGCACAATGTCAATAATCTTCTGATAATCATTGACAAGTTAAGTAGTGCTTCAGGACATACTATAAATTTCTCAAATCCAGTGTATACTTCAATTCTAATCTTTACCTTAAATTCTTTTTCCTAGCAAAAAATATATATATCTTGGTTTGTCTAGAATTATAGCTAGAAGACTCAAGGTTCAAAATATGAGCAACAAGAAGAAGTACCTTGGTATACACACTACTCGTTCTGGGTATATTATCATTCTGGGTAGATCAAAAACTCTTTTCTTTTTAACTTGGTGGAAAATGTACAATCCAAGCTGTCTTTATGGAGAATAAAGACTTTATTTGATGCCGGTAGAGTTGTTATATATGGCCAATCATGTCTGAAAGTTATTCCAGTGCACTATATGAGTTGCTTCGAAATGACAGATAAAAAATTAAATAAACCTAACTCTCTACAAACACAATTTTGGTCTGGAAATGAAAAAGAAAAGGGTTTATATCTTACTTCATGGAAGAATTTATGTTTGCCTAAAATTAAAGGAGGACTGAGATTTATAGATATAAAGACCCTAAACATGATACTTCTTGGAAGAGCAACATGAAAGATTTGCATTAATACTGACAAGTTATGGGGGCAACTACTAAAGGCTAGGTATTTTCCCAAAGAAATTTTACTATATTCTCAACCTAAGAGTATGATTTCATGGGCTTGGAAAGGAGTTCAGGGCAACGTTGGATTCATCAAGGATAACAATTGTTGGAAGTTGAAAATTGGTATTGGAGATAGTATACACATTTGGAAGGACACTGTATCATGGGCTTGGATACTTTACTAACACCAACAACGACTTGCACAAATAGTGGTGAATTTCTAGTCTGTCAACAAATGTATAAACAATCATCAACGTTCATAGTCAATATTCTTAAGAATATTTTGAGTTTTGAACATCAATCGATTTTTTTATGTTTTCAATAATATATATTGCATTAGCTGATACTGATGTGTTATGTTCACCACGATCTTTAGTTTCATCCTAGTATTCCTAGACTAGATTGTGAGAAATTGTACCTCATTAGCTTCACATCTTATTCAACAGCCATGAAACATGTTCACATTGACTACCATTTCGTCAAGTAATTCGCTCGGTCAAATGTATATGATGTGTCTATGTTTCTCACTTGATCATATTGCAGATGTTTTCACAAAGAATTCACATGGTCCATGTCGTATGCATTTTAAGGACAAGCTCAAGATTCTACCCCTTCCTTCTTCCATCGTGAAAGGGTAATAATGTAGTACACTTAGCATGACAATGGGTAATCGTGTGGTACACTCACCTGTAATGCCGTGGAGCAGGTTAGTAGACAATGGTGAAGGTTAAGTCTCTTTTGTGTATATATGACATACTTGAAGTGTATTCATTTCACATGTGTGGTATACAACAATATATAACTACGTACACTTTGTATATGTTGACATATATATTGTATTAAGTCGGTTTTTATTTTACAGTTACATTTGTCATTAACAATGTTTTTTATTTCTATGTTCTACCATTGATATTATAATACTTTTACGCTCTTTTTTTCTTCTCTATCTACACAAAATATTTCCGACGGCCTTCCCTCTTCTGCGGGCTCTAATCGCTCGGTTTAGTTAGGGTTTAATTATTTCTAGGTTTCACCCATCCTTGCCAACGATAAGGCGGTTGTATTTATACTTGTTGATGGTGGTTTTTGGCGAGGAGGTCACAGGAGTAATTTCGCATCAATTTCTGGCGTCCTGGAATAGCTCGAGATGAGGTATGAATTTATTTTATGATAGGGATAAGATATTTTGGTTGCCGTTAGCCATACTTTGATATCTCAATACCCTAGCCTAGTAGCATGGTCTATATCCCTAGCATATACGTAAAAATACCTACGCATGCGCATTAGCCTAGCTCATGCTCGAGCCAAACCTAGGCAATTCACGTCACCAACACTTTGAGATACACGGCCATCCCTTGGCCAAGCTTGGATGCCCACACTATTCCTTGGCATATAGCCCTGCGCTTAACCCCGCCATTATCTTGGCCTATAGCCCTGCGCTTAACCCCGCCATTATCTTGGCCTATAGCCCTGCGCCTAACCCGCCATCATCTTGGCCTATCCCTTGCGCCCTAACCCCGGCCATTACCTTGGCCTATTCCTTGTGCTTAACCCCACGGCCACACCTTGGCCATTCCTAATCTTTATCCACGATAATTCTTTATCCTTGTGCTCGCGCCCCCTCTCCTGGAGGCCCAAGGCCAATCTCTTCCCTAGCCTTGGATACCCATGCTTCTAGCTTGCCCTAGTCTTGGATATCCATGTCTTTGGCGTGCCTTGGCACTTGGGTGCCCACGCCACCTCATTGGCTTGATTATGGGTACCCACGCTATTGCTCTGGCCTAATTTTGGAGCTCCATGGCTATGCCTTGGCCAAATCTTGGAGGCCCAAAGTCAGGACGTGGCCAAATCTTGGGGGCCTTACGGTCTTCCCTTGCTTATACTCGTGGGGTTCATGGCCTTTTTTCCTCTCCCGGCTATCGTTGCCCCCTTGGGGCCAGAGTATATTCTTCTCTAGCCTCCCCTCTATTTATGGGTCCCACTGATCCAAATCCTAGAGGATTATGGATTTTATTGAGTCCATAATACTCTAGTTTCCTAATCGAACTCGGAAATCTGGCAGCTCACGTATTTCTTCATTGCGTGATTTTTACAGCCCAATCCGTGAAGAATTAGGAGGCACTTCCTTCACGAAATATTTTCCTCTGTGAGTTCTCTACAACATACTAAAAATTCGGAATTTTATCTAATATAGGCTGGCCTGGGCGATTTTATTAATGGATAATATGCAAACTGTCCAGAAATCCAAAAATAACATAAATGTTATGGCTTATCCTTTGCGCCTTATGCCTAACTTCTCAATAAGATTATTATACCATGCAACATGGCTTATTATAATTATTGTGGCCTATTTTTAGGTCTTATATTGGCAATGCTTATGCATTCTTGATGATGGCTACGCTGTGATAGCATCATTCGTCTGTTTTTCCTGATTATGGACTTGCTTCTATAAATCAGTGCTATAATTCTTAATCATGGCTCATGGCTATGACTTATATTATTTTGGACATTCATATGTCTTCATTATTCAGAGAATTGGTGCATTACATGCCACAAGCCAATTTCTCATATTTATGGCAAACCGAAAGTCGTATTTATTTGACTATTGCCACAGAGAGTTGATGAAATCCTCTCGGTCTAAATGGCGACTGCATAGCTCAATCCTTAGACTTATCCTATCTAAATGGCGGTTGCTAGCTCAACCCTTAGATTTATCTCATTGGTTTAAATGGCGATTGCCCGGCTCAATCCTTAGACCAAATCTCAAAGAGATATTCAAGCTTATCGCTTAAATCTCTATCTTATCGCAAAGTCCTGAGTTTACCAGTAATTGGTACGACTTGCACCTAGTCATCTTTGACTAAAAAATATTTAACAAATCTTACGAGAATCAAGTAAGTTACATGGGGGGATATTCTTTAGGGTTTTGGTTTGGCGGTCTACGGCACGTGTGATTGCAACGGCTCAATCACTTAACGAGAAAGAAAACTAAGTCGTGTGAACGTTGCTGAAAAGAGGGGATGAGAAAGTGGGCGGTTTGTTCTTCCCTAATATTTGGCGCAAGACTTGCCCCACTTACTCCACACTCCCACTCTTCCACTTCTTCCACTTCTTACGAGATCAGTTGGAATTCTATTGCTATAATAGGTCACTCGACCAGTTTGGAAAAACATCTCAGACAAGTTCAGCAAGAACAAAGAGTTTAATTCAGTGCAAGTTCAATCAATCAATCTCATTGATAATTGATTAACTCTTCTCATTCAGCATTTAATATCTAGTGAGAACTGAATATCCAATCTTCTTTAGCAATTCAATCATCAACATCACAGAAAATCATAGCAATTCTCTGATCTCATCTTTCTCTGCTTCCCTCCCTAAACCAACCCTATATCCTCTTCTTGTAACTGAAGCAATACTCGAACGGCCATTTCTTGGTTTAGGCGAGTCTTGTTCGATCTTGACCTCTCGAATTCCATTACAATCTTTTATTACATCATCACACTTCACACTTTACCCCTCATATTCTCTTTATTGTTTTACACCTAAAACAATACTCTTCAAGCATCTTTTGTCGACTTTCACGGTCGTTCTATATTGGGTTACTTAGTATTCAAGTACATATGTGGTGTACTCCGCCGACCAAGATCTTTATAGGAATTTTCAAGATATAAAGCTAATTACTCATGCTTTGGAACATTTTTTTATCAAGAAGAAAATCATCAAAAAAAAATGGAGATATTAAAATCCGAAAACAATTTCGCCTCCGATTCAATCGGTTCTCAGCTCATACGTGCTTCTCATCTTTTTCCAAGGTTCTTTCTCTACTATTGTTAGAATACTTGGTTGTATGCTAGTATTTTATGTGTTTTTTTTTTTAATATTTTGATGTGCTAAAACTGTTTGTAAATCTAGCTTGAATCATGGATGGAGAAGAGTTATTATCGAAATAATTGATGTCACAATCCTGAAACAAAAACTCACATACCCGAAAGTTGATGGAGGTGAGCAATTATACTGAGTTGACACAATCTAGGGTCTTTTTCTTTTCCTATTAACGCATGTATTTAATATTTAACAATAAGAACCTTCGCTATATTGCTATTTCCATACACGTTGCTCACAGTTTAGATTTGGTTTACATTTTTCTTTGGTGGGAACTGGGAAGCAACAAAATTCTGAAAGAGGCAATTTCATTCTAGTGCAATCTAGCGGAACAACGCATTATCATACTAGCGGACATGCATCATTGTATTGTAGGCAAAACAGAAATTTACAGTACACACTTATAGAGCATAAGAAGTTGGTGGGGGGGGATTACAAAATATTTTGACCATCTTTCTCTACCTCTGTAGGTTGAAAAAATCAAAATTATCTATTCATTTTTCAATTTCGAGATTCTGAATGATAAAATGATCTATTCAAGAAAATTATTTATGGTTAAATGTTTCCAAATTGGTTGTTGGTATTTCTTGTTTTTGAAACCATTTTCTTTGCAATGTCATGTTTTTATAGAACCTGGGATGGTGGATAGTAACTCCAAAGATCGAGACTTTGACTTAAAATTTGTATGCTTTGGCTAGGAAATTGTGCTCGAGTATCCCAAATTTATTATCCTTGCGTCCATTTATTACCATGCATATAAGAACCTAATATTGAACCTTTGTTACCTCATCACAGTTCACAAGCATGAGCACTTAATAGGAAAACGCAATAGGTGTGTCATTAGTCCGCATTGGTCCATCTGTGGTCCATTTGTTTATTGTATTAAGGTTCTTGATTGAAGACACTGTGGTCCAACGGTGTATAATATCTCATAGCATAAAATTTAATGATAATCAATTGGGAACCCCAAACTTTTTTCTTCATTACATTAGAAAATTGTTACAAATAAGGATTTGACTAAAAAGCTCCTCTAATTAAAGACTATACCTAGCTAAGAACATCAGCAACACTACTACTAATACTACTACACTAGTCTATTGCTAAGCTAAGATCAACAAGGCAAGTTGATTTTGATGATAAAGTTAAAAGTTAGGGACAAAACCTAAAGATAAATAGAATCAAACTAAAGTGAATTAATTCACATATTTAAGTCTGAGAGAAGATTCAGCGGCCGTTAACAAGAGGGCTAACGCCGAGTTCCTTGAAGGGACTTGGTGGTATACTATTTCTCCCGTTGACCAGAGGGGAAACTGAGATCTCTTTGCATGGACTTGGGGGCAAGCTAGTTCTTCCTGATGCAACAAGCCGTTGCACAAACTTGTCTATTCTTTGCCCGTTGGTCTCTGTCAGTAACCGTTTCCCACCAAACGGCAATGATTCCACTCCTCTCTCTCTCAATACATCCTCCGTCACTGTCTCCAATTTCTCGGTCATATTACCGTGTGCCTGTGTAACAGTAAAATATAACAAGTGAATCAGTCGAAACTTTAGTGATACTGAAAACAAGACAGTGTTTTGGACATTGAGGTCTGAGTTTTTTTTTTTTTTTTATTGCACTGAGATTTGAGAGAAAAAGTAAGAAAGAGTAACTTGAAAAATGTATTACCTGGATACGGACGTAATCGGATTGATTCCAACAAAATGCATTTCCAAGCATTTGATCAACAGTTTCAGAAACGCCATCAAGAACGATATTAACAAGAGCAGGTACTGAACATTCCCCGTTACTACGAACTTTCTCTGTCAGCGGATTACTTAACGGACCGTTACCTAATGATAAAACGTACAAGTCTTCCACTCCATTAACAGATGGAAAATCCCGTTTGTTGTGTAAAACATGAGTAACGGCAGCAGAAGTAGGATTATTCATAACTAATCCACCATCAATGGCTAAACAACAAGTTTTCTCATCCACAGACATTAATTCATATGGCTTAAACATTGTCGGTGTCGCTGACGTTGCTCGACAAACTTTCCATAGCTCGAAATCAAAACTGGCTGATTCAAGGGCATCAGCTCTTGAGAAAACGAATGGACCTGAACTCTTCAAATCATAACAAGGAATCAACAGCGGTTTGCACGTATCCTTGAGTGATAAAACCTTACCATCATCTCTACTCAGTGTTTGTCTCAACACTTTATCCATGCTTGTACTGGAATACCTCCGGTGACGGCGAAAAACACCAACATTCTTGACTTTAAACATTTCAGATTGTTTTTCAGCAACTAATTCAACAGCTGACTTAGCTGTAAACAACGGACGACCTTCACCATCATCAGCAACTAACATTGCAGCATATAATGCACCAATGCCAGTACCAGCAACAATATCGAAGAAATCTGAAATGCGCGAATTAGGATCACCGGTTCTTTGCTGGATCTGATCTTCAAGATGTATCAAACTTGATCCAGATACAAAACCCTTTGTTCCTCCTCCATCTATACTCAAAATTCTTGTTTTCTTGTCTTCACAGTTGGACAGTAACCATTTTTGCTCTAGTTTTGTGAAGATATCTAATGTTATTTTACTTATATCCATCGTATCACCAAAATATTTTCTTCCTTGTGAATCTAACACACAAACAATAATAAGGAGAATGAACAAGACCTGGTATTAATAAACAGAACAGATCGATCGTGAAGTGTGTAAAAGAAAAGAGAGATCACGTTTGTTAGCTGAGAAACATTAATGGGGATATATTTAGTTTTTTCTTTTTTGTTTTCTGATCTTACACTTACTTACTACTCTCGAGAACTGAGAGAAGTAGACAGTGATGAAAAAATGGAGGTGTGAGTGAGAGAAACGGTTGAGCCGAATTTATAGTACTTCCTCCGTTCTAATTTACCAATTCACTCTAGGGTTTTGGTTTTGATACACTTGTTTTATACTTACTAAAATTGTTATTTTTTTACATTTTTTTTAACAACACCCAAATATTATATCTTCTACGTTATATTTCCAAACTCAAATACATTGATTTTATTAAAAAATTAGTAAAAAAATACCAATTGTACCAAGTGTATCAAAACCAAAACCCTCAGGTAAATTGGAAAGGAAGAAATATATAACAAGCAATGCAAGATTCTCTCTATCATTTGGCTTTTCTCATCATCTTCGTTTCCTTTCGCTTTCATTTCATTTTGACATTTTTTTTCTTTTGTTAATTAATTTTACAATAAATTCTTACGGACTGAAAAAAAAAACTAATTAAAAACTAATTAACCCCTAATATATCACATACCTTAAACTCCCTACTAATTTACCATTACCCCTAAGCTAATCCAACACTAATATGTCTAGAGGGACCGGATTAGTTTTGGATTAGTCCAAAAAATCGGTCCCTCCGGAACTACTATTAATTTTACTTGCCAGTATAAAATTTTATTTTATTTTAAGCTGACTATGCGGCACGTGTAAACTTCCTACTGTCGAGTGCACGTGTTTAACTGCGCCCTGTAATTGGCTGACAGAAATTGTCGGCTTTCGAATCGGCTACTTAGTGTGTTTCTGCAGTGACATTATAGATTTGGTTACTGTACTAGAAGTAGTATCAAGACTAGATTGGGACTTGACTGAGACAGGGCCGGGAGCTGAGTCTTTTTTGTTGATACTTTTTCTCTCTTTGGCAAGTTTTATGAAAGCTGGTGTATGTGTCTTTTTCAGGCCGCATAAAGTGTGGCTTCATGATCATATACTTCTTCTGATTGTCTGATTGAATGTAGAAATAGAAATACAAGATCAGAAGAGTTCAATATTAACCAGCCTAATAGACATCCCACGGTACCAGCCCACCAGGCATGACATGTATTAAGCTGATCCGAAACGTTTTATACCCTGCTTTTGGTGCACATAATTTCAACCCTTGAAACTCATTGCTTCCAAAGGTTCACAGTTTTTAGATTTATGATTTAGACAAGTGCTACGTATGAGTGGAAAATTATGCGGTCAAAACTCAAAAGGTGGGGGCACCAAGTAATTGATCATAACCTATTAACTATTCTAGCCAGAATATTGTTTCAGCGTTTCTGGGTTGATAGATATTAAGGAATATATATGGTGTACATTGCAGTTTGCACAGACAGAGGAAAAAGAGGTAAACACCAAGTTATTTTTTTTGATTCTTTCTGGTCGTGAATGGGTCTCAGAATATGATCTCAATAGATCCCTTGTTGTCTATCTAAATTTGCTGTAGGAATGGGCTAGTTGCTAGTTTCAGTTCATGTTAAGCATTATTCTGATAAACATTTTATGACAAAACTTTAAAGGTTCTGTTGGGTATATCTCTAGTGAAGATATCTTCACTGACAATACATACATAGGCAAGTAAGTTACAGGAGGATTGAAAAGGAAATATACATGAATCTATGGATCTTGTTCCCTTTCTAAATCCTTACCCATACATTTTTTGTCCATGTAGCTGCCTTTGATTTTCTTGAAATGTTTAATCGGGGTTTTCAAGTTCAGATTTGTGCCATTCATTTACATGCTATGTAGCATCATACTTATAATCAACCCAGCAGGTTATACGAATCTTTTTGTTACATGTTTTACGGTCTTTCTGGTCTCTAGCATGGAGGGGTCATATATTTGTCATCTCTTATGCTTCTTAATTTAGTACTACTGTCTAACGGCATGGGGATATATATTTGTAAGTAAAGGACTCTTGTTTCTCTTTTTGTTTATAATATGGGAACATATATTTATTGTCTCTCATGCTTCTCATTGTAGGTCATTTACCACCCAGATTTCATTAGCCAACAGCAGCGACGGAACCAGGATTTTAATTTTGGGGGAACTTTTTTTTTTTTATTAAGTGGTCATTAATATAAAAAATAAGGCGGCCGAAGGCCGTCCGAAAATTTTAGACTTATAGGTTCGACACCTACAATGGATAGATATTAATCGAATCAATAGCTCCAACACATAATTTTATGGTATCCCAGAAGAATCAAGACTAAAAGAACAGGCTAAAAGTGAGAAAAAAACAAAACATGGACTAAAAGTGTTATATTTTATCTACCCATGGGTGGCTGGATATTTAATTTTTTAAATTTCCAAGGGTCTGAAATTAATTTAGTGGAATTTAGGGGGGGCTTCAGCATACCCTAGCCCCCCTCTAATTCCGTCGCTGGCCAACAGTGAACTCAAGTAGAGTTGTAGGAACGATCCTTTTTAACTTGGCCACAGAAAAAAGTGATTTAAGATTTTAAGATGATGGGCACATTATACTTTAATGTGGTTCTGAATCTTCTGATCAAGGTTGTGAAAATCGGACGATTCACGAGTTGAATCGTACGAGTTGAGTCACTTTTCTAACAAATCGACTCAAGTCGCATGTGTGAATCGTTTCTGCCATGAATCGGAAAAGTCAACATCGGTCATACGATTCTTGACAAAAGTCAAGAAAATCTCACGCATGTTCAACTGAAAAATTTCCACACTTCTGTTTTTCATCTCTGTAATTTTGATTTATAATTGGAATATCCATTGCTTCTTGATGTTTATCGTTTTTTTT
>JAJJMA010118443.1:42185-60947 GCA_023529015.1 Papaver nudicaule
AAAAGGAAGTTAATACAGTCTTAAACTGTATAAGGAAGTCGGTTTCCGAAACAAGTTTCAAGTTCGTGAAGGACCGACAAGAGGTGTTCATGAAGACCATTTGAGAGTCATAAGATATTAAGAGCAAGACTTTCCTCTTCATTATTTCACAAATAAGGACTCAAGATGAGCGTGCATGTCCATGATGATAAAATTAGCGTTTACCCAAAATATTGGCAATAGACGCATGTTTAATTCCTTATGTAACCAATGCAGGAATAAGTTTAAATATCAACATCATGACTTGTGTTTCATGACTTTTCAGCTTACGCTCACAGTTTCTCTCATGGATCCTGTTCTCGACTCTTGCCTTAGGAGCCAGAGGCAGGGAGAGACCCTGAAGGTAGCAATTTTAAAGTGTTGATATTCACATCGAGTCATTACATTTTGGACTCTCATAAGATGTGAAAGCACGTTCAAGATGTGCTACAAGACAATCTCTGATATTGTCATCAATATGTGACTCAGAAGAATTCTTGGAGCATGGCTCAACAATTTGTGTCTTATAATTGGTTTTTAAGAAATTTCTTACAAGGTTTATTGCTTTGAATACTAGGATCCCACTTTTATTCATCAAAAAGACATAATAGCACAATAGTGAGATAAGAAAAAAAAAATTAAACCTTGAGGTGTATTGTCCTCTTATTGTTCATATGAAAAATTACATCACTCTTATCCAGACAGTACATAGATAAGAGTGGCAACTCATAACACTTTTTAGGTGTTATGGCGAGTGTTCTGCCACTCGCCTTGTGTCATCAATCTTGTCTCTTTTCCTTTTGAGAACTTGTCATAGAAGTTGCTATCATCAAAGTAAGATTCAATAGTTGTGGAGTTACCTGAGAATTTCTGCTCCTTTTGACGTATGTTAATGAGATCTTTCAGCTTTGAAGAACCTTGCTTTCTTTTGTCAAGGATGTCTTGAAATTGAGTAACCAGTTTACTCAAAGCATCATTTTGCAAAACTTCTATTCCCTTATCTTGATTGTTGACAGAATGTATCTTTCTCTTAGGAACTCAATGTTGTGCTCTCTCAAGAGATTTGTTGAAACGGTGATTTCCAGAACTTTGAGAACGTCGAAAAAATTTCTTAGTGTCAGTATGTTCTTTAGCTTGTTTAGAGCGCGACCAATGATTGGGTTGATTGGTCCTTTTGATGTCACCGATTTCTTTGAGAATTTGATCTATCTTTTATTCAAGATCAACTATTCCTTAATTCTCAAATTTTCTAGATCGTGTCCGAATAGATTTATTCGTTTTGCAAATTGGACAGATCATAGACGCATCTTTGGTGTTTTTTACGTTGGTGACAGAAGTCTCAACGCTCTTGGCTTTTATCACAGGAATAGTTGCAATATTGCCAATAGATGCAGGAATTGTTTGAACCACAAAGGATTTGTGTATTTCATCTTTTAGGAGTGCAATCTCTCCTTTCAATTCCGTTATTTTTTCACATACCATGACTGAGATCGATCCATGTTTTGATTCCTCACAGGGAGTAATTTTCGAACAGGAATCAGAGGTTATTATGGATATGTGATTGACAAGTCGATTAACCTTATGCTTTAGACGAGTAATCTCAGAAGTTTGAAAGTTCATGTGATTAATGAGTCTAGAGCTTTCCTTTTCAGCTTCTGAACAGAATCATCAGAGAGGTTAAAAGGTAAGGCTTGTAGATAGGGTTTTAGAGGTTTCATCACAAAGTGAAGAAGACCCAATATCCATAATTGACTTATCAGTGTTTCTGTCTGGTGTACCGGGACAGGACATGGTTTACGAAAAGGCGTCAAACACAGACAGTTACGTCATTTCAAGGTGTTTGCCGGCTCTGATACCAACTGAAAAAGCGGGGATACCGAGATACACCACCAACTTTTAGTTTTCGTGAACCTAGTTGATTACGGTTGTTTGAACGATCTCACAAATAAATATTCAAACAACAACCTGAGTATAGTTCAGAGAACCGAACCCTAACAAGAACGTAGTTCTCGTAGATCTCAATAGAGACGGATTCACTCAAAGGTTATGAATCAACAAACTTGCAATTACTTCTATTATATAGATCAGAGACAATATAATGCGGAAGGGAAAAGTAATGCAAGACACCAGAATTTTGTTAACGAGGAAACTGCAAACCTAGCAGAAAAACCCCGGGACCTCGTCCAGATGTGAACACCCTTAGTATGAACGGTATACAGACGCTAGCCTACTCTCAGACTTCGGACTGGACTGTATCGAGACTGAATTCACCCTACAAGCAATTCAGCTACCAATGTGCTCCTACGTCTCTTGGCTCCCGCAGTAGCCTACGTACTTGATTCCCCTAGCTGACGTCCTTTACAGGCCTAGGAGTTGCTCCACTTCCCTTCGTGAAGACTAGCGCCACCCTGCCTCTAACAGGACGCCTAAAAGTATCCAAGTAATCAAACAAGAATACGATTGTGATTTCCTTTAGACTTAAAGTCAAGGTTAATGGAAATCGATATGTTGAATAGAGCTTATTGATCTAGCCTAAACAACTTTACCTCCAAACGCGAGACGAACTTAGTATGAAACCTAGTTCGTGAATTTGCGTTGGGAACTTCTAGGGTTTACGATACAAGATCTACCTTACGAAGTTTCTATCAAATCTTGGTCGTGATAAGATTGAAAGAATTCAATCGACCCAAGATACAAGATGGAATTTTACTTCCGACCTGTGCTTCACGATCCTCAAGTGAAGTCTTTCAATAGTCGTAGTCAAAAAGGACTTCGAGATGACGACCAACCTTTATGCAAGGATACACAGATGTGTAGACGATTGAGATTGTATCTTGCAGAAGGTCATCTATTTATAGTGATCACCAAGGGAGGCTTTGCTTACAGTTTAAGCAACCTTGAGTAGGGCTCAAGTAAGTTCCGGAACTAAGAAGGTCCATAACTTGATTACCCATTCTCAATCTTCTATTAACTTTGGACTAAGCCAAATGTTAAAGAAGACTCAACCTTGTTTGAAGGTTCGCGACTTCTGGTCCAATGCTTGTTTGGACATCGCTTTGCGACTTCTGGTCCAAATACTTAGTTTGAACATCGCTTGGATTAAGTTGTTGAATTCCATGGGCCAAGTAATGACAAGTCCGAGAACTAATCATGCCTAGACCGAAAACTTCAGGATATGGAGTTGGAAGTTTTCGCATGGCTTATATGTACGCGTTCATAGAACAGTCAATAGAGTTCAGGAGAATTCAGGAGAATTCTTGAACTTGTATGTACGCGTTCATGAACGCGTTCATACAGACTTAGCTCGTTCTCTGAAATGCCAAAAGCAACACATGTACGCGTTCATGAACGCGTTCACCGTTGGGGTCATTTCAAGAGATAACTCAACATACTCTACCTATACATATTATCACAAGTGTGAAAAATGCAAAGGCGAAAATCCTAGAATACCTTCGTATCATATAAACAACATCATAGACTATTGGTATGATAGAAATGGTAAATACGATACGGAAAGGAAAAACCTTTCTAACCTTCAGCGAGGACGTTATGATTTATCAAGTAGTAAGCTCCGGTCTTCGTCTTCATCAGTCTTCGTCTCGATTACCTAAAACTATCCTAGACCGAGGTTGTAGAGTAAACTTATCAAGGATTGTGTTTTTGTCTCATAAACTTGACAACTGACTTGAGATAGCAACATCAGTGGGTTCAACCGAGCAATGCTTTAAAAATCTCCCCCTTTGTCAATTTTAGTGACAAAAACCAATCTTACATATGGATTCAAAAAGTAAAATCTTTTAGCCCTAACCATAATGTACTTGATCTTCTTGTAATCTTCAGCGTCTTCAGATAAGAGTGTCCATGAAAGCGAAGATTCAAGGTATAGATAACAAACTCAAAGTCACCACACATCTTGGTTTCTAGAAGGACATAGTCCAACAAGAGTTTGTTATGCAATTGACTAGTATGTAAAACTTGTAAGCATATTCCATCGATGCTTCAAGATACTACACAATTTGATATGTTCTCCCCCTTACTCAATACACTAACTTTTGCTTTGACATGACAAGCACATCGATTTTACTCTACTCCCCCTATGACAATGCCGTAGACAATTGTCGTAGTAGATAGAAAGATTTTACTCCCCCTTACTACAAGATTTCTCCCCCTTTTTGTCATAAAATAGACAAAGAAAAGAAATATAGGAGTCCTCATAAAATCGCAATAATCAATGTAGACAAAGGTTAACATACCTGAAACGAGAGATAAAAAGATGCAATTCTCTCGTAGATTCCACAGCCGCTCTCCCCAAAAAGATATTACCATGAAGCATAAGTTCAAAAGAACTCTCCCCCATAATGTGTCATTCCATAAAGAACAACGCGACTACCTTCCCAAGCAAGGTTTTAGAATAAATTCTTGGGTACAGTTTTCACAAGTGAAATTGTAGATATGTTTTTCTTTCCTAGCCAGTTACGGTCAAATAGGAATTCAAGGTTTAATCTTCCTACTTTCTCAGAGAGTTTCGGTCAAACATCGCCTTTAGAGAAAACATTAGGTTACCCCTTCCTAGTGGTTGTAAGACTAAGAATTAAAGGTACAACATTTAATCCAGCGGAGTTCAACATTGTAGTCTACGAGGTACCTTGTTATCAAAAACCGTCTCCTCTTAGCCATAAGAGTCAGAAGCATGGATTTTGATAATCTATCATGAACTTATTTACCCAAACGGGTGGTATGGCTAAAAAAGCAAGCTCACGGTTTTGCAATACATTCATAAAGATAATCAATTAAGATCAAGCATTGCAATCATCAATTAAGATTTTAATTTAATAACCTCGATTAATTGATGAAAAAGAAAAACAAGGAAGTAGTACAAGCAAAGCATGCTTAAATCTAAAGATGACTATTTATAGCATAGTGATTACCCAAACCCTAAGGAAAAGACAAAAGCTTTTTAATAAGGAGTTACCTATGTTGTACGAATACGAAATTCGTTTGGATACTCAAAGAGTTCTTTGATGATGATTTTGCAATACTCATAATCTGACTCTGAGAGACCTGTCCAATCTTTGAAAAGAGACTTGAAGAACAGTAATTCCTCTTTACAATTCTTCTGAGGATTTTCCAAGAGGTCTTCAATCTTCTGCAGCACAAATTTAAGCTTGCGAATAAATTCATGTGAAGTGCGAACGTTGATCACGTGGCGTGCATTAGGAACCCCTCTTTCAGATTTTGGATGAAGATACTCTTAATCAAGCTTTTCTGCATAGTAGTCTCTATTTCTAATAACTCTTTCTGTGATAGAAGCCATGATGAAAATATTGAAGAGAATATTATTAGAACACAAATATATAGTGTTTGTGAATGGTGAGAACTTAGGAAACAAGTTCGTGAGGAGGTTTTTTATAGACTTACTCTACAATGCTTTGTAGATTCATTACCTCTTTTAGTTTCCAACAGAAATAAGTTTATATATCAACTATCTGTTTAGGAAATTGTTTCCAAGAGTATAATCTCTGACAGAGTCAAATGGAGATTCCCATGGTTCCTGTTCTCGACTCTTGCCTTAGGAGCCAGAGGCAGGGAGATATTTCCAAAAGAAGTCAAGAGAAAGTTGATATTCACGTCGAGTCATTACATTTTGGACTCAGATATGACGTGATGTACACATTTTTATACGATTATAGCATCGGACTAACTACAAGAAGGAGTCTCACCATTGGTGTAAGGAATAACTATAACAACCTCTTTGGGATTTATTGTTATATACCATCAGGACAAAAGGTCACTTAACCAATTGAGCGTGGATTCATTTCTTTGGAGCATTGCTCAACAATTTTATGAGATATTGATTTTTATTCCTCAAAATATTGTTGGACATAAAAGTAATCTAACAAAAACAATAAACTGACTTGTTCTTTTTAATCAGATGAACTGATTTAATTTGACGACTCAGAATCACAAGTCACAGATTCGAGATGTCATCCACACATTTTTTAAGTGGAGAACGAGTGAGCATAATGCTCACGGTCAGTTTTTGTAGAGTGATTCTTACCTTTACCTCTTTTTTCTGATGACAAAGGAACACCATTAGCTAAATTGCTTAGCTTTTGATTCATCTTCTTTACGTCATTCTCGAGTTTAGCAACAATATCCTTTTTTTGTTGAAACTTTTTACATCTTCTCAGGATATGATTATCCTTTCCACAAAATGAGCAACATTGCTTCTGAGATTGATTTTTCCCAGAGGCACCGAAATCAAAATTGATTTTTTCATTGACAGGAGGAGATGATCCTGCAAGTATGAAAGTGTTGATGTTCGTGAAAGAGTTACTTTTGTACCCTAAACCATTTGTATCTCCAAATGACTTTTGCCCAAAAAACATGGCTGAAATTTTATCCGAACTACCAGATAATTTTTGCAGGTCATCTTTTAGGGTACAATTTTCTGATAGAAGTCTTGATAATTCATAGTTTGATTTCTCAAGCTGATCATTAGTTATCAGAAGCGATTCTTCATTCTTCTTAAGAGATTCTTTTAACAAAAGATTTTCTTTTAAGAGAATTTCGTTTTTATCCAGAAATTCAAGTATCAGATTATCTGAATCATCTTCATCAGAATTCTTGGCTATTGAGGCCCGATCAAGCACGTTCTCGAAGAGATGGTCATTAGGCATTTCGTCGAGAGTGGCCAAGAGAGAGTTGTGGTATTCCTTTCTTGGACATTCTTTCATCATATGTCCATAACCACGACACTTGTAGCATTGGATTTCTTCCTCTGGAGCGTCCTCAGTTTTCTTTGGAGATTCTGAATTCTCGAACTGTTGTTTGGAACGGTGCATCCTTTTGTTCTTCAAAAGTTCTCTAATCTGTCGAGTGATCAAGGACAAGGTAGAGTTTATGTCAGAATTATCTTGATCACCACATTCATCAGCCCAAGAGATGCTAGATGTTGTGAGATTAGGATCACGATTAGCTTTGAATGTAATAGACTTAATTTCAGTCTTGTGATCATGATCGAAGATTTTGAGTTTGGCAATAAGATCGCCTCTCTTTATATCAAAACCAAATGACTCTTGGATGGCATGTTTTTTGGAGTCATATTTTGAAGGTAGAGACCTAAAGATCTTCCTCACAATTTCTCTTTCCTCAATTGTTTTTCCAAGCGATTGCGAGGCATTGATAATTGCAAAAAGTTTGTGATTGAAATCTTCAAAGGTTTCTTCATCAGACATTCAGAGGTTTTCCCAATCTGATGAGGGAATTTGAAGACCAGCTTCTTTCTCTGAAGTGTTGCCTTCAAATATGTTTTGCAGAGTTTCCCAGGCTTTCTTTGATGTACTACACGTAGATACATGATGTTGAAGATCTGGGGTAACTGCATGGATGATCGCATTAAGCGCATCTGAATCTATCGTAGCTTCTTTCCTTTCATCATCAGAATATTGTAAGGGAGTTTTATCCTTTACAAAATCACCGATTTTGATAGTGGGTATGGTAAACCCATCTTGCACAAAGACCCAACACTGATAGTCTCGTGATTGAAGAAAAGAGCGCATGGCGGATTTCCACCATAGATAGTTTATGCCATCAAAAACTGGTGGAACGTTCACATTAGCAAATTAATGTGTGTTCATAGTTCACGAAAGCGTCAAACACAGACAGTTACGTCATTTACAAGGTGTTTGCCGGCTCTGATACCAACTGAAAAAACGGGGATACCGAGATACACCACCAACTTTTTGTTTTCGTGAACCTAGTTGATTATGGTTGTTTGGACGATCTCACAAATCAATATTCAAACAACAACCTGAGTATAGTTCAAAGAACCGAACCCTAACAAGAACGTAGTTCTCGTAGATCTCAATAGAGATGGATTCACTCAAAGGTTATGAATCAACAAACTTGCAATTACTTCTATTATATAGATCAGAGACAATAATGCGGAAGGGAAAAGTAATGCAAGACACCAGAATTTTGTTAACGAGGAAACTGCAAACCTTGCAGAAAAACCCCGGGACCTCGTCCAGATGTGAACACCCTTAGTATGAACGGTATGCAGACGCTAGCCTACTCTCAGACTGAATTCACCCTATAGGCAATTCAGCTACCAATGTGCTCCTACGTCTCTTGACTCACGCAGTAGCCTACGTACTTGATTCCCCTAGCTGACGTCCTTTACAGGTCTAGGAGTTGCTCCAATTCCCTTCGTGAAGACTAGCGCTACCCTGCCTCTAACAGGATGCCTAAAAGTATCCAAGTAATCAAACAAGAATACGATTGTGATTTCCTTTAGACTTAAAGTCAAGGTTAATGGAAATCGATATGTTGAATAGGGCTTATTGATCTAGCCTAAAGAACTTTAATTCCAAACGCGAGACGAACTTAGTATGAAACCTAGTTCGTGAATTTGCGTTAGGAACTTCTAGGGTTTACGATACATGATCTACCTTACGAAGTTTCTATCAAATCTTGATCGTCATAAGATTGAAAGAATTCAATCGACCCAAGATACATGATGGAATTTTACTTCCGACCTATGCTTCACGATCCTCAAGTGAAGTCTTTCAATAGTCGTAGTCAAAAAGGACTTCGAGATGACGACCAACCTTTATGCAAGGATACACAGATGTGTAGAGGATTGAGATTGTATCTTGCAGAAGGTCATCTATTTATAGTGATCACCAAAGGAGGCTTTGCTTACAGTTTAAGAAACCTTGAGTAGGGCTCAAGTAAGTTCCGGAACTAACAAGGTCCATAACTTGATTACCCATTCTCAATCTTCTATTAACTATGGACTAAGCCAAAGGTTAAAAAAAGACTCAACCTTGTTTGAAGGTTCGCGACTTCTGGTCCAATGCTTGTTTGGACATCGCTTTGGGACTTCTGGTCCAAATACTTAGTTTGAACATCGCTTGGATTAAGTTGTTGAATTCCATGGGCCAAGTAATGACAAGTCCGAGAACTAATCATGCCTAGACCGAAAACTTCAAGATATGGAGTTGGAAGTTTTCGCATGGCTTATATGTACGCGTTCATAGAGCAGTCAATAGAGTTCAGCAGAATTCTTGAACTTGTATGTACGCGTTCATACAGACTTAGCCCGTTCTCTGAAATGCCAAAAGCAACACATGTACGCGTTCATGAACGCGTTCACCGTTGGGGTCGTTTCAAGAGACAACTCAACATACTCTACCTATACATATTATCACAAGTGTGACAAATGCAAAGGCGAAAATCCACCTTCGGATCATAAACAAGATCATAGACTATTGGTATGACAGAAATGGTAAATACGATACGGAAAGGAAAAACCTTTCTAACCTTCAGCGAGGATGTTATGATTTATCACGTAGTAAGCTCCGGTCTTCGTCTTCATCAGTCTTCGTCTCGATTACCTAAAACTATCCTAGTCCGAGGTTGTAGAGTAACTTGACAACTAACTTGAGATAGCAACATCAGTGGGTTCAACCGAGCAATGCTCTAACATATTCTTTCTCAGATTGGGACATTCCTCGGCCAAGTGGCCGAATCCTTTGCATTGATAGCATTGTGGGATATCATCATCATCTCCCATTTTGTTCCCTTTTTTAGGAGGGACTCTATCATGAGGCTTAGGAGTGATGGTGTTTTTTTTTTAATGAATCGTTTACCTCTCTTCTTTAGAAGATCTCTAAACTGACGAGTTATCAAAGATATTTTTTCCTCAGTTTCATCCCCAATATGATTGCCAGAGTCGGTGTTCAAAGTACACTCTTCTTTTACAATTTTCCTTGTTTTTTCAGTAGCTCTAAAACCAATGTTTTTAGGGTTACTTTGCTCATGATCGAAGATTTTTAGCTTGGCAACAAGGTCACTTCTTGTTATATCTAAGTCGTGTACTTCCTGGATGACATGTTTCTTTGATTCGTACCTTGAGGGTAATGACCTCCGAATTTTACACACAATGTCCCTTTCCGGAATAGTTTTTCCTAAGGTGTGACAGGCATTCACTATCTCAGACAATTTGTGGTTAAATTCTTCAAAGGTATCATCCTCAAGCATTCGAAGGTTTTCCCAGTCAGACATGAGGTTCTGAAGTCTAGCTTGTTTTCTGCTGCATTCCCTTCGAACACGGTCCTTAATATTCCAACCCTCGTGAGAGGTTTCACATGTGGCCACGTGATGGAAAATATCAGGTGTTACTGCATAAATGATAGCGTTAAGCCCATCATAGTTTTGCTTGGCGGCGAGAGTTTCCACGTCATCATAAGCCGCTAAGTCTTTGGGGACAGATACACCCTCAACTTGAACAGTTGGTGGTGAATATCCCTTTTTGACATAAACCCAAGTTTTGAAGTCTCGGGCTTGCAAAAACGAAGTCATTGCAGTCTTCCACCATAGGTAGTTTGTGCCATCAAACTTTGGTGGTACGTTACAAGCTCTAACGCTTTGGTCCATATCTCACAAGTCGCGATAAACACAGACAGTTACGTCTTTTATGTGTTCACCGGCTCTGATACCAATTGAAAAAGCAGGGGTACCGACATACAACCAACTTTTCGTTTGGGCTCGTGAGACTTATGGTCAGATCTGGACGATCTAAAAAATCAATATCCAGATCCGTTAACTTGAGTTTGGATCTCAAAGGATCAGTCCAATGCAAGACAGGGTCTTGGTAAATCCAAGGGATGGATTGAGGACAACGATCAGGTTTATTAATAACGTACTTCTTGTGTTTGCTTTAATTATATAATCAGAGAATATAATGCGGAAAGTAAAGCACACAAGACACCAGAGATTTTTTTAACGAGGAAACTACGACCTGTAGAAAAACCTCGGGACCTCGTCCAGATTGAACACCGCACAGTACAAACTGTCTATAAACACTAGCCTACTATAAGACTTCGGTCTGGGATGTAGCAGAGACCAATTCAAACCCTCCAAGCGAACTGGCTACTGTCGCACTCCTTACGTCTCTAGATCCCCCACAGATCGTCACGCACTTGATTCCCCTAGTTGACGTCCTTTAGAGGCCTAAGAGTTGCTTTAACCGCTGTTAAAGGCTTGTGTCAACAATTCCGGCTTTGCAACCTCAATTATTGACGTATGTTTGAACTGTCCTCTATCAGTTTGACATACACAAAGTGACTTCCTTCGGATTGCTCCAGGTCATACGGAAATCTACTTACAAGCGGGGGTTGACAAGTAAACCAAGTAAACTATGCCCAACTTGTCTCTACCTCAGTTGTACACAAAGTGACTTCCTAAGCAACCTATCTTATTGAGTGCTATAAATAGAGGTTTCTAGAACGAAAACCACAAGCATCAAGAATACGTGAAGTTTCTCTGTGGAATTGACCGTAAACTTTTTTCACTTCGGTGAATGCTTGTTGTGGTATAGTAATCCTCTATTAGGTAGCAGTTCCTCTGTGGGAATTACCTAACGACTATAAAGACTTCTCTTGAGAGTTGGGAAGCACAGGTAGGAAATTGAGACCTTAGTGGTTGAAATCGGAGTAACCTGTAACCTTGGTAACCTGATCACGTTCTTGTCTATTCTACGGTCCTTCTCTTCTGATATAAGGCCATTCAAGAACTGATACGTTACACACAGGGTTGAAAGAAAGTAACGCACGACTGCACTCGGTGTTGTAAGACCTAGTTAGCTCCAGTTGTATAAGTTTCTTAAGTGATTCTTTTTACAACTGAGGTAGAGACAAGCTGGGCATAGTTTACTTGGTTTACTTTTCAACCCCCGCTTGTAAGTAGATTTCCGTATGACCTGGAGTAATCCGAAGGAAGTCACTTTGTGTATGTAAAACTGATAGAGGACAGTTTAAACATACAGTTGATAATTGGGGTTGCAAAGCCGGAATTATTAACACAAGCCTTTAACAGCGGTTAAAGGAACTCCTAGGCCTGTAATGAACGTCAGCTAGGGGAATCAAGTGCGTGACGATTAGTGGGGGATCTAGAGACGTAAGGAGTGCGACAGTAGCCAGTTTGCTTGGAGGGTGGAATTGGTCTCTACTACATCCCAGACCGAAGTCTTATAGTAGGCTAGCGGTGTAGATAGTTTGTACTGTGCGGTGTTCAATCTGGACGAGGTCCCGAGGTTTTTCTACAGGTCGTAGTTTCCTCGTTAAAAAAATCACTGGTGTCTTGTGTGCTTTACTTTCCGCATTATATTCTCTGATTATATAGTTAAAGCAAACACAAGAAGTACGTTATTAAAAACCTGATCGTTGTCCTCAATCCATCCAATGGATTTACCAAGACCCTATCTTGCGTTGGACTGATCCTTGTGATCCAAAATCAGGTTAACATATCTGGATATTGATTTTTGAGATCGTCCAGATCTGACCATTAGTCTCACGAGCCCAAACGAAAAGTTGGTTGTATTTCGGTACCCCTGCTTTTTCAGAATCTATCTCATGTATTCTTATAACCTTAGTATTCGTGGGAACAAATACCAACATAACACATGGTCATGTGGACAAGAACATGATCTCAATCGCTATTAGTATCTCTACTAAAGTAGCCGACTATTTCGAAAGATAGAGTAAGTAGATTAGAAGAATTTCCATAAAAGTCATAACTCCTACTAACCTTTTGTCGATGAAGACTAATTGATGTCTTCTTTGTCTTCACAGTCTTCGTCTTCAAGGTTTCTACTACTTAGTCTATATCCCAATTCCGAAATCTAAACTCTAGTAGGCTAAATCAAGAATTGTGTTTTGACACCTAAAACTGACAACCAGCTTGACATACCAACGCTAGTGGGTTTGACCAGACAATGCCCTAACACCTTTGGTACTTTGCTCGCCTCAAGCCGGCTTTGATATCGAAGTTGCAGATACATGTTTTGCCTGGGTGCATATGAGGCTTATGGTAGGCATCGAAGATACCAAGTATCCTCTATAGGAGGCTTAAGGTAGGTACCGAAGATACCTGGTTTGCCTATGTAGAGCAGGAGACTTATGGTAGGTATCTAATTCTAACATCGATAGTTCAAGTAACACTACGAGGGAGTGCCGGTCAAAGTGGGAGCTTAGACATGGTACTGTGTTCCTGTCGCGCCCTGGAATTCGACCCTTCAATTCTCGTTCGCCCCTCCTCATGGTTGTATTTGATTTTAAAGGAGGTCCCTTGGCTGCGTAATTCACTTTCCATTCCCGTGAATGTAAGCGAATAAGCTGCTTCGGGGTTCCATCTGCCCTAATGGTAGATGTTAATCCCATTTATTTTCCCCATGACGCCTCGTCTGAAAGGTTTCATAGGTCACATGGTAGTGGGTCCAAATGCCTCTAGCTTATGTAGCTTTGATGCAAAGTACCCACCGCTAACGGGGTGTCTTGTATGTAGAGTAATGTGTCGTGTAGTTCGTAGAGCCCTTACAACTACATCGACCTCATCTTTGTGCCTAGTCTGGTAGTACTTTGTGTATTTGACGTCAAGGCCTTTTATTGGCGTCAAGGCCTTTTGAAGATATGCCTAGTCAAGTAGGGTTTTATATATCGAAGTGCTAAGAAAATTTATTTATATAATCGAAGTTTGGTGACGAAGTATCACGACTACATTGTTTTTTTATGAGTAATATATTTTCTTATATACTTCGCATTCCATGCATTCCCCGCTCATGTTCCATCTTCATTAAGTACCTTGTAGGCTCCTTTACCTGCCACCTGTTTAACTGTGTATGTCTCGTCCAAGATAGGTTCTAATTTACCAGCATTTCCTTTTTGGTAAGGCGGGATTTCTCGCAACACTAACTCCCCTGGCTGGAATTCTCTTTGGATGACTCTTTTGTTATATCCTCGAGCCAATCCCTGTTGATAATTAATTAACTGTTGAAGGGTTACCTCCCTAGTTTCTTCGAGGTTATCCAGTTTTGAGAATATTAGATCTGTGTTAAATTCTATTCCCATGACTTATGTTTGTTTGTTGGTAGCATAACTTATGTTGGCAGTACTGCATCTGTTCCGAATGTAAGTTGAAAAGGTGTCATTCCTGAAGTTCCTTTCGAGTAGTTCGATATGCCCATAATACATTGTGCAGGTGCTCATACCAATCTTTCTTGTGGTGTAAAACCCTTTTCTTCAAGTTGTCACATATTGTCTTTGTTGGTTGCCTCTGCTAACCTGTTGCTCTGTGGATATATTGGTGTTGACGTTCCTAGCTGGCGTTGTATTGGCTAAGTAGAAGTTTGACATCGGTGCCAATGAATTCTTGTGCGTTATCGGATACTATCTCGGCGGGGACACCAAATCGACAAAATATATTCTCCTATAAGAAGGTAAAAACATCTCGTCCAATATGGTTTTTCAATGCTTTAGACTCGGTCCATTTGGTGAAGTAATCCGTTGCTACGATAATGTATTTTCGCTGTCCCGATACTGGAATGAAAGGCCCTATGATATCGATGCCCCACTTTGCAAAGTGAGTATCTCGTACGCCTTACCTCCGGTGAAGTCAAAACTATTCCAATTCCGCATCTATGTCCATTGACTGACCCATCAATGAATATCTCCCATCTCCGAGGGTGACATTATTGTAGTATATCTAATGGCTCTTTTTCTTCTTCGATCTCCATCATTGGCTCTCCTTTTTCGTCTTCTGCTACAAGAAATTCAGTTAGAAAGTCTGCTATTACTTGTGATTTTTGGGTTGTGCGAATTTCGTATATGACTTCGTATTTTCCTATTTGAGCATTCCATATCCTTCATGCTGCTTGTGTATTTTTGAGTACAGATTTGAGTGGTGTTTCGGTTAACACATGATCATGTGTGCTTGAAAGTATGTCCGAAGCTTTTGAGTTGCCACCACCAACGCGAGTATGAGCTGCTCTAGTTTAGTGTAGTTTTTCTCTGCTGGAAAAAGTATCATGCTGATGTAATACACTGGCTTCTCCTCATCCCTGGTGGTTACAAGTACTGCACTGATGGCATCGACGTTTGCTGCGATGTATATTCTTAAATCTTCATCCTTTTCAGTTCGCTGCATTGCGGGTAGCCCTGCCATGTAGTTTTTGATTCCCTGAAATGATGCCTCTCGCTCGTCTGTCCATATAAACTTTTCTCCCTTCTTTAAGACACCAAAGAAATCTTTACATCGATTTGAGGATCAAGCAATGAACCTGCTTAGGGCTGCGATGCGTCCGCTAAGTGTTTGCACGTCCTTTACTGTTGTTGGAGATGGCATGTGTCTGATTGCTTTCACCTTCGCTGGGTCCGCTTCGATACCTGTTTTCGTGACAATATATCCTAGAAACTTCCTCGAAGTGACTCCGAATATGCCTTTCGCAGGGTTGATCTTCATGTTAATTTGTCGCATCTTCTCCAATATCTCTCGCAAGTCTCCCACATGAGTTCCTGCTCTTTTGCTTTTCACCAACATGTCATCAACGTATGCCTCAACTTTTTTCTTTAGCCAAGGGCGAAAGATGTTTTCCATAGCTTTTTGGTAAGTGGCGCCAACGTTCTTTAATCTGAATGGCATACGAGTGTATCAATATAGTCCATTGGTTGTGATGAATGATGTGTGCTTTTGATCTTCTTCTGCCAATGGTATCTGGTTATAACCAGAATACCCATCCATGAAGCTTAACAATTCGTGACCTGTTGTAACGTCCACCATCTGATCGATGCTTGGTAAAGGATGTGGGTCCTTCAGACATGCTTTATTTAAGTTGCTGAAGTCGATGCAAATTCTTACTCCCTTGTTCTTCTTCGGGACTATCACCATATTCGAAATCCAATCAACAGACTGAATTTTCTTTATTATGATTCCCGTTGCTATCATCTTGTTGAGCTCGGATTCCACTGCCTCTTGATACACGTCCGCCAGCTTTCTTGGTATTTGCTTGAATGGTCGCATCGAAGGGTTGATGTCCAAATAATGACATGCTAGTCTCGGATCAATTCCCTGCATTTTACTCATCCTCCAGGCAAATACATTGGCATATTTTTTCAACAAGCCTTCCAATTATTTTCTACTATGTTCTTCTCCCATTAGTGTTCTTATCTTTACTATCTTTGGTTCTCCTCGGTTCCTATGTTGATGTCTTTGGCTCGGTTGGTGTGAAGTTTGGTGTTTCCTCGTTTATTGGACTGGAGTCCTTTGGAGCTTCTTTTGTTATTGCTTCGCTGTCTCCTTCGATGATTTGATTAATTTCCTTTTCGATGACTTCAACCTTTTCTTGCTTTCGACGCTCTCTTCATTTCTTCCTCGCATTTTTCCTTTGTTCAATGTCAGTTTTGTGGCAGGATCGTGCGTCCAAAGTTTCGCTGAGTATTTCGCCTATGCTCTAAGGAATTGGGAACCTTAGTCTTTAATGTAGTGTGGATGCTACTCCCATGAGCCCGTGTAACCATGGTCATCCTAGAATTGTGTTATATGGTGATTCGATGTCTAGAACACAAAAACTGGTTATTAGTTTCATTGATCCAACATGTATAGGTAAAGATACTTCCCCTTTGGGCTTCAATGGTTTTCCGTTAAATCGGTAAATAATATAGTCTGATGTGGCCATCGGTGTATTACTGAAGGTTCGTCTGTAGGCTCCCCCGAAAAGAACATCTACTGAGCTTCCTGGTCAATCAATATCCTTGGCAGCGCTATCTTGTCCATATTCACTGTTATTACTAAAGGACTGTTACTAGATTCATTCTCCAGGATATCTTCTGCCGAGAAAGATATTGGTTCCAGCTGCCATGACTCAAATTTCTTTGCTTACTCGATGATCATGATTTCTTTTCCTTCACAATCTCTTTTGTGTATTCTTCTGGTTATATTGCTCCTCCAGCTTTTGTGTTCCCTTGAATGTATCATTGAGTTGCAATAAGCGAAGTGTTGTATATGGCTGGCGCCTTCTAGTCCAGTTCCGATGTACCACTTTTATTCCATGCTTTGTGAAAGCGACCCTGCGAAAGTAACCGACAAGTAAGGTCCAACATAGCTACCCGTGTTTTAAAGGTCTGACATATATGCTAGTGGTTGTAACTGATTCTGACAAATGGGATTTTGTAGTAATTTTCTTGTTGTACGATCCAATAACATTCCTAGGATTACTGACATGGGGATTTTTATAATAGTTATCCCAAATTATTTCCCAGATCTACCGACCAAAAATGGAGGTTCTCGGAAATCTAGGATAACGAGCTTTCCCAAAATGATTGTTTTAGAAAGAAATCCCTACATTTTCCTTATGAGTCCTTTTGGCAAAAATAGAATAGGGAAAATTCTAAGGGATTTTACTGGAAATCCAAGATCTACGATTATTTTTCATGAAGCTTTTAAGCAAACTATTTTACTCTTAATCTTCCTTGAAATTAAAAAAAAAAAAAACTTGAAAACTTTTTGAATCTTAATTAGATCTAGTTTTTTCAAAGCTTGAATTCCTTGAAAACTTTCGATCTGTTGATAAGGTGATTTGCTCAAATTCCCTAAGTGTTCTAAAGCTTAAATTCTTTAGAAACTTAAGGTTGTGGAGCTATGTTATGTAACAGTGGAAATATTAGCAAGAAAACTTTGGAAACTCTAAGAAAAAAATTTCCAGAATTTTTTGTAAAACCTACAAAGCATAGGTAGACCGAAGTCTTTTTAATCAGTCCATGTTTCTAGCGCCAAACTGTGTAGGTATAAAATCTGCATAGAGATCTTATACCTAACAACCAATAGATCATGTACTAAGTAAATATGAGAGATTGCTTAATCCAGTGAAATATTACTAATCAAACAGTTTATCATGTATTACTCGATGCTAATAATCATAATCATACTAATAATGGAAAGTAAAGATTAAGGAATATGTATTGAATGTAAAGCTTTCTTTGTGGCTAATTCTATAATATAACATTGTTTAATGACCATAGGAGATTACATGAAGAATACTAACCTAGTCTCTCTCCAAGCCCTCAAGACTTACAAAAAATTCCAACCCTCACAATTGTGCCCGAGCTTGCCTTATATAGCGAGGTACAAAGTGGAATACAACTAATAAGACAAAATACATAATTGTGGGTGTCAGAAGATGTCGAGTAAATCGGTTCGTATCGAGGTGGCATCGAGGCTGAGGCTAATGATTCTGTTCTTCGATTCTTCTAACTGGAAGTATGTGCCTATCGAGAGACTTCGTAGTGATCTTCACTTCGATGGTATGCGCCTATCGAGGGACTTCGATAGTCACGGGTCTGGCTATTTCTTTGAGGCTTTCCAGGTTGTCTTCACGTGTAGTCTTACTGCGTGATTGTGACTACTCACTGTTGTACAAAAGGATTCAGAATTATTCTCTGCTTCGAATCCTATTTGATTTTGTTTTCCCTCCTTCTAAGATGTCGACACGTGGTTCGATGGTTTTATGCCCCCACACTACGAGTTGGATAATAGAAGTCTTATGATGTTGTCTCTGTAGTATTGTGTCTCGACTTACCTTGCCTAACTCTGTCGGATTGTTAGTACGTATTTGTATGTGCTAAAGTAATCGAGATCGTGACTCACACTTATGTTGTCTAGACTCGACATATTGCTTTTTTGAGTTCGAATACTATATCTATGGTTGGCTCTGACTTCTAGAGTTCGAATTCATACATTTGGTTTTGGACATATGAACATCTAGAATGCCATATCACTTTTAGATTTCAAAACCATATTTGTGTGTTCTTTCTTATGGACTTTAGAGTTCGAAACCTCAATGTAGGTTTTGGTAAAACTGACTTTAATATTCGAAACCTTAATTAGGTTTTGGATCCATGAGCAATT
>JAJJMA010118443.1:61347-78137 GCA_023529015.1 Papaver nudicaule
CCTGCCATGTAGTTTTTGATTCCCTGAAATGATGCCTCTCGCTCGTCTGTCCATATAAACTTTTCTCCCTTCTTTAAGACACCAAAGAAATCTTTACATCGATTTGAGGATCAAGCAATGAACCTGCTTAGGGCTGCGATGCGTCCGCTAAGTGTTTGCACGTCCTTTACTGTTGTTGGAGATGGCATGTGTCTGATTGCTTTCACCTTCGCTGGGTCCGCTTCGATACCTGTTTTCGTGACAATATATCCTAGAAACTTCCTCGAAGTGACTCCGAATATGCCTTTCGCAGGGTTGATCTTCATGTTAATTTGTCGCATCTTCTCCAATATCTCTCGCAAGTCTCCCACATGAGTTCCTGCTCTTTTGCTTTTCACCAACATGTCATCAATGTATGCCTCAACTTTTTTCTTTAGCCAAGGGCGAAAGATGTTTTCCATAGCTTTTTGGTAAGTGGCGCCAACGTTCTTTAATCTGAATGGCATACGAGTGTATCAATATAGTCCATTGGTTGTGATGAATGATGTGTGCTTTTGATCTTCTTCTGCCAATGGTATCTGGTTATAACCAGAATACCCATCCATGAAGCTTAACAATTCGTGACCTGTTGTAACGTCCACCATATGATCGATGCTTGGTAAAGGATGTGGGTCCTTCAGACATGCTTTATTTAAGTTGCTGAAGTCGATGCAAATTCTTACTCCCTTGTTCTTCTTCGGGACTATCACCATATTCGAAATCCAATCAACAGACTGAATTTTCTTTATTATGATTCCCGTTGCTATCATCTTGTTGAGCTCGGATTCCACTGCCTCTTGATACACGTCCGCCAGCTTTCTTGGTATTTGCTTGAATGGTCGCATCGAAGGGTTGATGCCCAAATAATGACATGCTAGTCTCGGATCAATTCCCTGCATTTTACTCATCCTCCAGGCAAATACATTGGCATATTTTTTCAACAAGCCTTCCAATTATTTTCTACTATGTTCTTCTCCTATTAGCGTTCTTATCTTTACTATCTTTGGTTCTCCTCGGTTCCTATGTTGATGTCTTTGGCTCGGTTGGTGTGAAGTTTGGTGTTTCCTCGTTTATTGGACTGGAGTCCTTTGGAGCTTCTTTTGTTATTGCTTCGCTGTCTCCTTCGATGATTTGATTAATTTCCTTTTCGATGACTTCAACCTTTTCTTGCTTTCAACGCTCTCTTCATTTCTTCCTCGCATTTTTCCTTTGTTCAATGTCAGTTTTGTGGCAGGATCGTGCGTCCAAAGTTTCGTGAGTATTTCGCCTATGCTCTAAGGAATTGGGAACCTTAGTCTTTAATGTAGTGTGGATGCTACTCCCATGAGCCCGTGTAACCATGGTCATCCTAGAATTGTGTTATATGGTGATTCGATGTCTAGAACACAAAAACTGGTTATTAGTTTCATTGATCCAACATGTATAGGTAAAGATACTTCCCCTTTGGGCTTCAATGGTTTTCCGTTAAATCGATAAATAGTATAGTCTGATGTGGCCATCGGTGTATTACTGAAGGTTCGTCTGTAGGCTCCCCCGAAAAGAACATCTACCGAGCTTCCTGGTCAATCAATATCCTTGGCAGCGCTATCTTGTCCATATTCACTGTTATTACTAAAAGACTGTTACTAGATTCATTCTCCAGGATATCTTCTGCCGAGAAAGATATTGGTTCCAGCTGCCATGACTCAAATTTCTTTGCTTACTCGATGATCATGATTTCTTTTCCTTCACAATCTCTTTTGTGTATTCTTCTGGTTATATTGCTCCTCCAGCTTTTGTGTTCCCTTGAATGTATCATTGAGTTGCAATAAGCGAAGTGTTGTATATGGCTGGCGCCTTCTAGTCCAGTTCCGATGTACCACTTTTATTCCATGCTTTGTGAAAGCGACCCTGCGAAAGTAACCGACAAGTAAGGTCCAACATAGCTACCCGTGTTTTAAAGGTCTGACATATATGCTAGTGGTTGTAACTGATTCTGACAAATGGGATTTTGTAGTAATTTTCTTGTTGTACGATCCAATAACATTCCTAGGATTACTGACATGGGGATTTTTATAATAGTTATCCCAAATTATTTCCCAGATCTACCGACCAAAAATGGAGGTTCTCGGAAATCTAGGATAACGAGCTTTCCCAAAATGATTGTTTTAGAAAGAAATCCCTACATTTTCCTTATGAGTCCTTTTGACAAAAATAGAATAGGGAAAATTCTAAGGGATTTTACTGGAAATCCAAGATCTACGATTATTTTTCATGAAGCTTTTAAGCAAACTATTTTACTCTTAATCTTCCTAGAAATTAAAAAAAAAAAAAAACTTGAAAACTTTTTGAATCTTAATTAGATCTAGTTTTTTCAAAGCTTGAATTCCTTGAAAACTTTCGATCTGTTGATAAGGTGATTTGCTCAAATTCCCTAAGTGTTCTAAAGCTTAAATTCTTTAGAAACTTAAGGTTGTGGAGCTATGTTATGTAACAGTGGAAATATTAGCAAGAAAACTTTGGAAACTCTAAGAAAAAAATTTCCAGAATTTTTTGTAAAACCTACAAAGCATAGGTAGACCGAAGTCTTTTTAATCAGTCCATGTTTCTAGCGCCAAACTGTGTAGGTATAAAATCTTCATAGAGATCTTATACCTAACAACCAATAGATCATGTACTAAGTAAATATGAGAGATTGCTTAATCTAGTGAAATATTACTAATCAAATAGTTTATCATGTATTACTCGATGCTAATAATCATAATCATACTAATAATGGAAAGTAAAGATTAAGGAATATGTATTGAATGTAAAGCTTTCTTTGTGGCTAATTCTATAATATAACATTGTTTAATGACCATAGGAGATTACATGAAGAATACTAACCTAGTCTCTCTCCAAGCCCTCAAGACTTACCAAAAATTCCAACCCTCACAACTGTGCCCGAGCTTGCCTTATATAGTGCGAGGTACAAAGTGGAATACAACTAATAAGACAAAATACATAATTGTGGGTGTCAGAAGATGTCGAGTAAGTCGGTTCGTATCGAGGCTGAGGCTAATGATTCTGTTCTTCGATTCTTCTAACTGGAAGTATGTGCCTATCGAGAGACTTCGTAGTGATCTTCACTTCGATGGTATGCGCCTATCGAGGGACTTCGATAGTCACGGGTCTGGCTATTTCTTTGAGGCTTTCCAGGCTGTCTTCACGTGTAGTCTTACTGCATGATTGTGACTACTCACTGTTGTACAAAAGGATTCAGAATTATTCTCTGCTTCGAATCCTATTTGATTTTGTTTTCCCTCCTTCTAAGATGTCGACACGTGGTTCGATGGTTTTATGCCCCCACACTACGAGTTAAATAATAGAAGTCTTATGATGTTGTCTCTGTAGTATTGTGTCTCGACTTACCTTGCCTAACTCTGTCGGATTGTTAGTATGTATTTGTATGTGCTAAAGTAATCGAGATCGTGACTCACACTTATGTTGTCTAGACTCGACATATTGCTTTTTTGAGTTCGAATACTATATCTATGGTTGGCTCTGACTTCTAGAGTTCGAATTCATACATTTGGTTTTGGACATATGAACATCTAGAATGCCATATCACTTTTAGATTTCAAAACCATATTTGTGTGTTCTTTCTTATGGACTTTAGAGTTCGAAACCTCAATGTAGGTTTTGGTAAAACTGACTTTAATATTCGAAACCTTAATTAGGTTTTGGATCCATGAGCAATTGTGTCCGAAACTTAAATCTAAGTTTTGACCATAAGAAAACTTGAGTTCGAAACTATGTTTGTTGGCTAATAGAGACTTGAGAATCGCAACCAATGAGTCTTGACCATGTGAGTTCTAAAAGGTCTATAATAAAGACTCTGGGGTTTCCTAAAGGTTTATGTTAACCGAGAAATATAGCCTCTGCGTCAAGGAAAAAAGGTGTGATGCTGAAACGTTGCTTGACCACATGGACTCTCAAGTTTGACACCAAACATTTGTTACAAAATTAATATGTGTTTCTTGTTTCGAAACCTCAATGCGGTTTTGTTAAAAAAAAAAATCTAAAGTTCGAAACCAAGTATTAGTTTTGCTATATGTAATCTATTTCTGGAAACCTCAATTTGGTTTCATTCATATGAACTCTAGAATTCGAAACCTAGCTTTGGTTTCTGCTAAACACGATGTAGAGTTCAAAACTAAATATGGTTATCTCATAAAAACGTATTTCGAAGTTCAAACTCTACCGTTTTGATTTGTGCTTCAACGAATTAATGAGTTTGATATTCTCAGTTTGAAGTTTGAATTTATTCATCTTCAATGTACAACTAAGTTTGTTTGAGTCATCATCAGAAATATGGTTCGTCGCTCTAGTTAGTTGACACATGATTTATGATCAATACTGTATGTGGTTAAATTGTCGTACTTATACACTACATGATCAGACACCCGATTGAATATTCTTTTGGTATTTGATGTGAAATCTCGGATATCATTAAGTGATTATCTACATTGGAATCGTGAATTTACGAGGAACAACATTGTTATTACTCGGAGAATCATACACGGTACTTTCCATGGTATATCTATATTGTATGATTCAGAATGTCCTTGAACCTACGTGTTCACTTAAGTTAAACACACAAGGCTTGTCCATGTCTACGATGATACATTGTACTAACGTTAGCCACATTGGACCTGATCCCACTTCCACCTAGGATCGATCTGGCCCGTCCAGCAATGCCTAGGAAGTGATGTAGACATTATCAAAGCTGATGACGACATTTGGAAGTAATAATACTATAAGATGATTTTCGAATCCAAGGATGCGGATTTCGAATTTAACTCTATCCCAGGCCAAACATTTAATGAAATATCCAAATATATCTTATTGAGTATTATTTGCTTTGAATGATTTAGGCCAAACATTTAATGAAATGTCTTTTGTTAAATGTAAAAATGCCAAAATATTAGATCTCATTAATGCTATGAGTTTATGTGAGGAATTTCGGAATTAATAGGAAATGTGTTTCAATGAATTTCCGAAAGTAGATTGCCTCATTTCAAAGCTAAGCCTTGGCCATATAAATAAGAGTTGGTATCGCTCCTAAAAGCTTTATCCCTCTACCAAGTTTCATTCTTCGGAAAAGTAAGCTTGTGATACCTTCTATTCCTTTCAGTGCGTTTGAGCTTTTGCTTTCCGTCTGGATTAGTGTGAAAGTCTTCTCCTGGGGATCGAGAAGCCTGGAAGTACCTCTTCAGGGAAACTAGTTTATGTTTTAATAGTCATCTTTGTATTGTACTTGTGTTCTATTCTATCATGTCTATCAAAGTCTTATGATCTTGCTTATTCTAAGGTCCCTCTCTTCTGCTATAAGGCCACTCAAGATCGTAGTGATTATAATATCTCTTTATCTATTGACCAGGGTTTGTAAGCAAGCTTCTTTCAGTTTGTGTGCCAAACAAATAGATATTGAGTGGAATCAAGATCGTTATTTTGGATTGATTTGTTTATCGGGTCATATCATATTGTACGCATCCAAAATTGCATGATTTCAACTGGGACGACAAGGTTGGTCTTTCGGGAGTTTTGGTTTCAAAACCTTGTTTGATATCTCGAGGGGTTGATTAACCAAGTAAACTTAAATAACCTCGCTCTTGGTGTAAAACGACTTCAGTGAAATATTTGTTAAGTTACTAAGGATATCATTTAGTGGTTTGATCTGCCGCTATTTGGTTGTTGTCAGTAGAGGTTGTAGTCGTCCGATTGAAGGTCGAGTAGCGATAGTCTTCAAGAACGATTATGGAGCAACTCTTAGGGAAGACAGTAAAGAACGTATGTTTCTCTAAGGGAGTACATATGCGTGATCACCTTGCTGTGGTTGGAGGCGCGGGAATACTGAGGGGAAGCTATGTGACTAATAGTCGTATTAGGATCGTATTGTTTTAACCAACTAGTCCGAATTCTGAGAGTAGGTGTGTTGGCGTTTTAATTCTTAAGATTATTAAAAATTGGACTAGGTCCCGGGGTTTTTCTACGAGTTTGTAGTTTCCCCGTTAACATAATTCTTATGTGTACTTTTCTTTGTTTCTGCATTATATTTGACTTGTCATTTATAATTAAAGTATCGTACTTGTATGTTGACATAGTCTTTCTGTATCTTGTATTGATTCCCGTTATGTGATTCAATCAGTTACAAAAGAGATCTTGTTCTTGTTCTTGATTACAGAAACCGTTCAAGGTTCGACTTATAGGTTGCCTAAAATAAAAGATTGGTGGTGTACTCGGTACCCCCGTCTTTTTAAGTTTCACAAAATTAGTGTCCTTGTCAAGAATGGTGAAATTGGGTTAGAGTTGCAAGTCAAGAATGCAGATTGCTGATATATTTACCAAGCCACTGAAGACAAACACTTTCTACAGGCTCAAGCAATTATTGGGAGTTTCCAGTTATAAGAAATCTTGTGTTTGAGTTTTAGTGAGCCTGTTGGAAGTGAAACCCAAACAACTAAGTTTACTGTCATAGTTCTTTTGGTTGAATAAGTCTTTCAACTTGGTCATTAGTTATTCCAAGAGTTTATGAGTTTTATTAGCAGACAATTTTTTTAATCATTTCTAGTGGATAGTTTTGTAACCTATATAAGATGAATTAACCAGTTCGCTCGTGTTCAATTCTGCAATTCGTTTTCTTCTTTTATTATTGTTGAGATTATTGCTATTGTAGGTTGTTTAGCCTATACTTTTTTGTCTATTTTACTTCTTTTCGTTTTGACATTATTTTTTTTGAAAATTAGGCTTGCTCATAAAACTTAAAAAGAGTAATTTACAGTACGAAGTTGGGCATGCCCAATATAATCATGAAACAATATTTCAGCTAAGAAAGTGGGGCTGAAATAGTCCCACTTTTTAATGTGGTGATCAAATTTAAAAACTATACAGTAATGCAATTTTTATTATGAACTAAATTTATATTGTGATGAATAGTATACCGATTGGAATTATATTAAAAATAATAATAAAAAAAAACTACTAAACTTATTATAATTGTAAAGCCTAATTCATTTCCGTGTGAATCACGGTTACACTAAGTATATGCAACAAGCTTTTAAACCACAGGTTTCCCCAACAGACGAGTTGTGTCTCTTTGTCTTCAAATACCAGTAGCTTATATCATATTCAAATTCTTTGTCATTAACTATATTCTTTTGCATCGTTCGGTGGCAAAATTACCCTTCTGATATGGCTTCCTGCAATCGTCGGGAATGTACCCAGCGTTGAATGGTTTTTCGCAGTTAATGTAGTTGATTGGTCTTGCGAGGAACCATTTCTCGCTTCCTTATTCGGACCTTTGGAACCATAAGACCCAATCCCTCGTTACAGATGAGGTGTTGTTGTTTGCGAAGGCCAAACCTTAGCCTTAGAGCATCCCTAATGGAGAGATGTTGTGCTTTCTATTTTTATGGCCACATGAGACTTTTAAAGTTTTTACCAAAAAATCTCAAATAGAAACGTGATATATGAATGTGAGGCTAAAATGAAAAACGGTCAGTTTCACATCCTTAGAGAGATCCTCTAAAACTACAGGATCTCATAGAGGATGTGAAGACCATTATAACCACTTTTATCTAATTATTTAGTATACTTTTTTACCAAATGTAAAATTTCTATTCTTTTTAGCCAATTAAACTTTTACAGGTAAGTCAAATATTTAGTTAGAGTATATCAATGTCAAGGGGAAATCACTACACAATCATGTTGGAGATGCTCTTAGAGAGAGTTTTAATTGTCTAGCGGCCGTCATGGTCTTGAAAAATGGAAATATTTTATCCGTTGGGCTACGTTTTGGAACCTCTGTTTTTGCTAGCCTGTATAATTTCCACACGGGAATTCACTGGATACCAAGCACTTAAGCAGGGCTTATGTGACAAATAAGCTCTTTCCCGAACACCCGCGCCAGCATCATCTCCTTATCCACATCTTCTCACTGTCTATTACCCTCTCTTCGCCATTTTCTTGCCCTGAAAAATAGACAAAAAGAAAAAGGCTGAGCGCTCAATTCAATGGCGATTTCATTTTCATCCGCAGTATCTATACAGTCGCTCCTTTCAGTTCGAGGTAAGTTATCTCTTAGTTAGGGTTTTTCTTAGTGATTTAAATTAGGGTTTAATTCTTTAATGTGTTGTATTGCAGATTCTTCTTACAATAAATCAACTGGAAAATGCATTCCTACTATTACTGCCAAGGTACCTTCATTGAGTGCATCTTCAAATTATGTAAAATTTCAAGAGGGTTCCATTAAATTTTGTTGCAAAGCTGCTGTTGTCGCCGGAGAGTCTGGGAAGAAGAGGCAAGTGTTTTAAGTTCCTTTAGATTGGTTTTTAGTTCATTTTTTTCGTAAATTGTCAGTGTGTCAACATGAACTACTGACCTCTCAAGTATGAGAGCCAACCCCTTGGTCAATTGAAGTGCTCTTCTAATGCATTCTACATCTCATTGCTTCATGTTCAGAACAGGAGTTTGGAAGTGTGCAGCGGGTGATGACATCGAAGCTGAAAAGGCTGCAATCAAAACAGATGCTGTAAGTTGTGGTTCTTAAGTAATCCGATAGGTTTATTTTTAGATGGAATTTTGAGGATTCAGTAGAAATAATAACTATGTTTTGTAATATTTGTTGTGTCAGAAAAACAGGATGGAGAAGACTCTTGAAACAGTTCAAGAAAATTTCAATGGTTTTAGGACAGGAAGAGCGAGTCCAACCATGCTAGATCGACTCGAGGTATTTGTTTGATCATACTACATTGTTATCTATTCTTCTATATTGGTCTCTGGAATAACTTGACCACATAACTTTTCTAGGTTGAGTATTATGGAAGTCCAGTTAGCTTGAAAAGCATTGCGCAAATTACTACTCCAGATGGAAGCTCTCTCCTCATACAACCGTACGACAAATCTAGGTATGCTTCTGGAAAATCATTTTATGCTATTCAAGATATATGTTGCTTGCTTAGAAGGCGACAATCATTTTTTCTTACTCCCTGACTTTCTGTATTTCATATGAGATAATTTGGGGGAATGGGACCTACAATCTGATTGGATTTAGAAGATCGGAAGCAAAGAAATTAGGGAATGATAAACATATCTAGAGACTCAGATATGGTTGTTTTTCCATAGTTTCAGTTTCAAGACTATATAGATGAGATGTTTGTTGTAACAAACTTGTGTTTTCTTAATTTGTTTATAAGGGCCTCTATCTGTGCTGAACTTATGGTAAATATAAAGCAGATAGAACTTACCGTGTTCTCAGTGATACCTAATAGTTATGTGTTTATTTAGATTTGACAGTCATTGCATCTCTTATTGATGCATTCACTGCTTTTCAGCTTAAAAATTATTGAGAAGGCAATAGTTGGTTCCAATCTTGATTTGAGTCCAAACAACGATGGTGAGGTGATTAGGCTGACTGTTCCACAGTTGACAGCTGAGAGAAGGAAGGTATGTTTAGCATTTCTCCATTACTATTTTGCTAAATTCTGACCCGTCTTTCTCTTTCCTCTGTAGCCTAAATTTGAGCACCTCATATTGAACTTCTATGGATCTAAGATACCCTGCAATTGGGCAAAATGTTTTGGAGCATAAATGTTGATTGTAATATAACTCTATGTATAAACTAGATGACCGCTCAACATCACGGTGAAGGGCCAACCGATTTCGATTTTCAATTCAATTCCAATAGAAGACGAATTCGATCAAATTGAATCGTTTTTTTTTTAATTATTTTTGCTTAAACAATAATTGGGGGCTGCCACTATCTAATTGTCAAGGAAATTTTGAAAAAACTATCAAATATAGCCGAATTAAGATGCAATTGAAAAATTGGGTTTCAATTGCGTTAGTTACAATTTACAAAAACTCACCATATAAAAGGTCCTCCCTCCCTTCGGGTGGTCGGCCCAATAAAAAATAGGATGCACAGTCCTTTGGAAGACTGATCTTTTACATTTTTTTTTTCTGTCAAGTGCAGGAGTTAGCAAAATTGGCAGCTAAACAAGCCGAAGAAGGGAAGGTATATGATGTGATATATTGTCCTGGATTTCCTTAAACAGGTCACAGTTATGCTATGGCTTCAAAACCTCTGGAATTATATTTGTTAATGGTTAATGTCTTAACTTGTCCAAGGGTATGCTAGGAGGACAAGAAGAAGATGGTTCCCTTTCGTGTTACATACTAGGAGACCCGTTAATTATATTGATAACTTTAGTACACCATTTTTTGGGCTTTCTCTATCTTTATCTTTACTTTGAACGACATATGGATCAAATAAGGTACGAGGTCTTTAATATAGCGCCAGTCGTCAGTTATATGTTACTAGACAGAAGTAGGTATGCTACTTGAGATGACCATCTAGTCATGGCTGTTCTTTTCCTACTCTTAATACTATTTAACTTTTTGGCTCTTTACTGATATACCAGCCTTTGCAGGTAGCTATAAGAAATATACGAAGGGATGCTATAAAATCCTATGAGAAACTTGAGAAGGTTTGCATATTTCTATCCAACATGTTTCTTTTTATAATTGATAGGGCTACTATTGAACTGGTTAGCTCCATGCTGATGTTTTTGCTTCGCTTTTGCTTGCAGGAGAAAAAGCTTTCTGAAGACATTGTTAAAGACTTGTCCGGTGACTTGCAGGTAGGAATCTGACAATATTATTGTGAACCTTCAATAGTTTTTTTATTTACATTTTCTGTTTTAAAAATTGAACCGCCAGAAAATTGCACCATCTTTCTCGATTATGAGTTCTAATCTTCTCTATCATAACCTTTCGATGTCTCTATACAGAAAGTAACTGATGAATATATGAAGAAGATAGAAGCCCTTTTCAAGCTTAAAGAGAAGGTATGCTAGTTCTTCCATCCATTAGATAGCTAAAGTTTGTGAACGAGAGAATTCCTGAAAACGAATAAAATAATATGGATACTGGAACGCGTTGTCTCTTATTAAGGTTTTATACTCTTGGACCACTTGCTTGAGGTTAAGACCTAATATTTGATAGGCCCACCTAATCAATTCCTAGGCCCAAGAGATACTGCAGCTGTTAGTGGGCAGCCACTCGAATCCATAACCGAAAAGGAATTACAACTAAAACCTTATCAGACATGTTTGGAGTTGGGACTATAGTTGGCAAGTTGATGTACTTTTGATGCATTTTACATTTTACATTTACAACGCGATATTTCGTACATACTTCTGATACAGGATATTCTTAAACATTTTACACTTGTTTTAGTTTCTAGCCTGGGTATCTTCTATTTTGCATCGTATCAACTTAAACATTGCTCGAAGTTTCAAGTTGAATGGCAGAAATCATAATCCACAACGCTGGGAGTGATATTGAAGTATAATTAGTCCCTATGCTTTCATCTCTTGGGTTTTTAAAGCTGATCTCATTTGTGTTTGTTTTTTCAGGAGATGCTGAAAGTCTAAAAAACTCTTCATTACCAAATTTAAATGGGCTGAGTCTACTCTTGCATGTCTTGCAGATAATCTCTATAATTTGTGTTAGTTTTAAGGCCTTGCCAAATTTTGCAAGATAAAAAAGATTTTAAGGTAAGTTTGTAGTTCAGATTTTATAAATTGGATGTTGAACATTATATATGAGAATTTAGGCTTTGAATGAGTACATTGAAATTTTCCTTGATTTGATGTTCAATTGTGTGGAATAGTTCAAACTTTTTGCACATGCAGCCATTTTGACATCAATATTTTGCTAACAGTTTGTCTGAAGTCTTTGATCGCAATAGACCTTTCATGTGTTTCATTGTACGACCTTCTGTCTAAACATTTCAGATTTTAAATGGAACAACAAAAAGAAAATTCAGAACTTCATTTAAGTCTGCAAATAGCTAATGTTTGAAAAAGGAATTTTCTTTTGAAAATTCTGAGTTTGATATTTAGGGCTCAACGTATTTCCTTAGAGGGCTTGGGAGTTGAGATAAACACCGAGTTTTTGAGTTGAGATAAACACCGAGTTTTTCTCTTTGAAACATAGTTTTGGGATCGTCTACTACTCATTTACAAGGCCATATGGCATTTCCCTATTTTGCCTAAGGTTCAACTTTTCCTGCCGAACTGTTGTGAAAATGTCTTACCCTCTGGAGCTAAATTACAGAAGAATTGTGATTTAGGGGCTTCGGAAAAGTGAAGCCCCTCTACTTTTAGTTCATCTATCCAGTTGAACATTATAAAGGGTGTCAAAAAATAAAGGCTGATTTAGGGGCCGAAGGAAATGATCAGGGGACCGGATAATAAAACAAAATAGAGCTATTTCTAAGCTTTTTCTAAAACCCCTTATCCGACATATTTTCTTAAATACCAAAATATCCCTATTTAATTAGAACTAATGAATCAGATTAGTTTAACTAAACTTAGATTAGTTGTTAAACTATTCAAAGTGCCGCCACCACCACTACTACCGGCACCAGCGCCACCGCCACCACCACCATTAATTTTCGTCTGGATTTTTGGCAACAAATCCAGCCGAAACTAAATTAGATTTTGTGATTCCATACTATTTTCGGCTCAATTTTAACCCAGAATCCAGCCGAAAATAGAAGAAGACGATGGAGAAGACGATGTACAGTAAATTTTCGGCTAGCTTTTTCAAAATTAAGCCTATTTTCGGCTGGATTGGCTGCGACACATTTGGTAACTTATTTTTCGGCTGGTTTGTTGCATGAAATACAGACGATAATTGATTTTCGTCTAGATTTTTAGGGTTTCACCCAGCCGAAAATTAGATTTTGTGATTCCATAGCCTATTTTCGGCTCAATTTTAACCCAGAATCCAGCCGAAAATAGAAGAAGACGATGAAGAAGACGATGTACAGTAATTTTCGGCTAGCTTTTTCAAAATTAAGCCTATTTTCAGCTGGATTGGCTGCGACACATTTGGTAACTTATTTTTCAACACAGACGATAATTGATTTTCGTCTAGATGTTTAGGGTTTTATCCAGCCGAAAATCACTCTGAACTATTATTTTTTAACCATTCAAAAGAGGAATCAAAGCATAAAAACTTAATCATAGACAAAATTAAACAACGGGAGGAGACGAGACGATGAGACGATGAAGAAGACGATGAAGAAGAAGATAAAGGTTTTTGTTAATCCTTAATTTAAAAGGGTAACTTAGACTTTTTATATCATTTTGACACCCCTTATAACCATCTCTAGGATAGGAATAAAAAATCCGGTCCCCTGATCATTTCCTTCGGCCCCCAAATCAGCCTTTCAAAAAATAGTGAAATGTCTAAGTAATCCTTTACACTTATTACACCCCACTTACAAATTACATCCTATTTATAAATTATACTCTAACCTAACCCTAATCTAATATCTTTCCTAATCTAATTTAAATCAAAAACATAAAAACAAAAAAAATCTGAGAATCAAAAATTTGTGAATCAAAACCTTCAAAACCCATCAAGTTTTCTCAACTTTAATGGATTCAACCCGTAATGATGAAGCAGTGGAGGACGAAAGGTAAGAATCTAAACCCACATCTCGATTTTTCATTGCTTAGGTTAGATTCTATCGAAATCAATCAAAAAAAGTGAACCAGAAAGACTTACGGCTACTTCAAATTCATCGTTCTCAGCCGTAAGTAGCAGTTACGGCTTGGATCTATAGAACAAGTAGTCGTAACTCAATTTACGTCAGCTACTTACTAGCCGTAACCTAAGTTACGTCTACCCTTTACTAGCCGAAGGTCATGAAAGTTACGGTTACTGGCCGTAAGTCTTGTTAATCTCACAAAAACTTTGTGCCGCAAAATTACGAGCCGTAAGTTATTTTTATGGGTCGTATTAAATTACGTCTTTAAACATTTTATCGTTGTTAGCCGTAAGTTGTAGATAAACATTTTAGTTACGGCTTGCTTTTTAGTCCGTAAGTCTAACTTACGACCTGTGTTGCTGGCCGTAAGTAGCTTCAGAAAGTGGAAAAAAAATCAAAATTTTAGATTTTTTTGTGTTCTTTGAAGGGATTAGAGGTGGAAAAACTTTAATTTTTTTTCTTCAAAATTATCCTAATCTTAATTAGTTTTATTAATTAACACTAATTGACACTTAATTAATCTCTAATTGAGTATGGACAAATTTGGTATTAAAAGAAATATTATATAGGGGGCTTGCCAAAATGCTATGTGGAGAATAAAAGTTGAAGGGCTTCACTTTTTCTGAAACCCCTAAATCACAATTCTTACAGAGTTACGATGTCAATCATGAGACTACTAAGCATATGGATAATCAGTTTATGTCAATCATGAGGCTACTAAGCATATGTTATGTGGTCTTTTTTCTAAATCAATGGGCTTTAGTCCCTAATGGTTATTTTGAAGGGGTGTATTCAGTCAGAAATTTGATGGATAATTAAGATTTTCGAAAATTCCATGGTATTCAATTTAGACTTATACGGATTCTTTATTTTTCCGAAGTATTTAATTTTATAATATTATTAAACTCTATAAGAATCCGAGGTATCCAAATCAATTAGATTTTTGTGGATAGTTAATGATCCTAAACTTTTATGGAATCCTGTGGATATTACAAGGCAAAATTTATATATTTTTTTCTCTTACAAATCTACACCCAAGGCACAAGACTTTTGCGGAAACTTATGGATCGTGATATTTTGCTTATCAACTAGGGTTTGGACCACCATCACCTCCTCTTCCACCAACTCCCCCACCACCAACACCATTGTCGTTGATACCACCAACACCACGACCACCTCCACTCCACCAACACCATTTTCACTGCCACTACCCTACCACCAACACCACCTTCGCCACCACCTCCAACATCATTGTCACCAGAATCACCACCTCTGCCTCCTCACACCACCATCACCATCACCATTAGTACCATAACCACCAACAGCACCATGTCCACCACCACCACTGCCCCGCCACCACAACACAAATACACTGACAAAATTATAATTTTACACCAATATTGGTGTGCCTTTACGACATGAGCTATATATACTCTAGAATATAATTTTATTTTTGGAAATCTTTATTAGTTGTTTCCATTAAATAAAATGCAATCTAATCTATTATATTCTGCAAGACTCTTTCTAGATTATATATTAATCCTCTGGATTCCGTCAAATTAAAATATATATTTATTCATACAATTCCTGATTGAATACACCCATGTTAGTGTTACAAGACTCTGGCTCAGATATCCCCGTTCATGAGTGGATTCCAAATGGCTTGAGAGTCGACATGACAATAAGGTTATAACCACCATCTTCACTACTGCTTGGACTGTTTGAAAAGATAGATTCTTTAAAGTATTTCAAGGAAAGAATCTGAACCCACACAATACTACTAAATATGCTCTGAACCTGGCCCTTATGTTGCTGAGAATATGAGAACTTCAACCAACTTGCCTGATGCACCAGTTCCCATATAGACTGAACATGATGTGATTCCTACCAGGATTTGTTGTGACGCATCTTTCGTGTGTAATTCTAACTCAGTAGGAATCGGGTTGTATTATGCAGGCATCTACAAAGGTTGCAGGGTTAACAATAAGTGTCGAGGAAGTTGAGAGCTTGGCATATTACCCATTGGGAAAAGATCATTGAAGTTTGCATCAACAGTGATGTTAGGAATACTGTTTTTCATCTAGAATGGTGTATGATGTAGGCGAATACAAAGGAGCAGCACAATCAGAGGAAGTAGTTGGAGATGTTGAACAAGCAGAAGCCTTAGTAGCATCGGAGGCAATCAAATGGGTGAAATCAAATGGAGTAGAACGACTTCATTTTGGAAGGGGATTGTTTAAATGTGGTGAAGGCTTTGAATGGTAGTTTGGGCTCAAATGCTCTCAAGATGATGATACAACAAGTGAACAAGGATTTGTCAGCAAGCCGCTTTGTGGCGCCGGGACTTGCAGGCTAACTTCTTCAAATATAATACGCCTTCGGCCATTTACCATTGATGACAGTCCCCTCTTCCTTTCCATCATAGTGACTATCTTGTAATACCCACTCGCAGATGCTTTAGAGATAATATACGGACCTTCCCAGTTTTGAGAAAATTTTGGCGCCATGGCATCTTGTTGAATGTGTTTTGCTGTCTTCAGTACCAAGTCCCCTACTTGAAAAGTTATTGGTTTCACAGCCTTGTCGTACGCCCGGGAAAGCCTCTTCTGATACATTTCCACATGTCTTTCTGCTCTGGTCCGCCTCGAATTGAGAGAGTTTAGCTCTGCTATTCTTGAATCCGCTATTTCGGCTTCGTTCCAGTGAACACCACTTGTTGCCGCAATCCGAGTTGATGGTACTTTGATCTCTGCTGGTAATATGGCGTCGGCACCGTAGACCAATGAGTAAGGAGAGGTCCCAGTAGAACTTTGTGGGGAAATTCTGTAGGCCCATAGTGCCAAGGGTAATTGTTCATGCCACGACCTTGGGTTATCGTGTACAGTCCTGCTGATGATCCGGATCAACGTTTTGTTGGTACTCTCTGCTTGCCCGTGTAGATGCTGAAAAAATCGAAGAGGGATAAAAATATAAAATGTCCTTCTATTGTGCCTTGCAAAGAGGCGATTGTCTACTCAGACAAACTTCTATAGTTCCAGAATATAACCTGTTCTTCAAAACTAAAATGCGCTCCCTATGAGTTCTCTCTTATAACTCCCCGAGTGGACGGAAAAATAGTGCGATACATATCTCTTTGCCTGAAAAACATTGTACCGTCTCTGGGTACTTTCATAGTGCTCGAGATCAA
>JAJJMA010118456.1:0-14056 GCA_023529015.1 Papaver nudicaule
ATAGACTATTGATATGATAGAATGGTAAGTACGAAATATGGAAAGGAAAAACCTTTCTAACATTTAGCGAGGACGTTATGATTTATCAAGTAGTAAGCTCTGGTATTCGTCTTCAATGGTCTTCATCTCGATTACCTAAAACTATCCTAGTCCGAGTTGTAGAGTAAACTTATCAAGGATTGTGTTTTTGTCATCTAAACTTGACAACTGACTTGAGATAGCAACATCAGTGGGTTCAACCGAGCAATGCTCTAACAATCTCCCAATTTGTCAATTTTAGTGACAAAACCAATCTTACATATGAATTCAAAAAATAAAATCTTTTAGCCTTAACCATAATGTACTTGATCTTCTTGTAATCTTCAACGTCTTCAAATAAGAGTGTTCCTGCAAGTGAAGATTCGAGGTAGAGATAACAAACTTCAAAGACACCACACATCTTGGTTCTAGAAGGATATAGTCCAACAAGAGTTTGTTATGCAATTGAGTAGTATATAAAACTTGTAAGCATATTGCATCGATGCTTAAAGATACTACACAATATAATATGTTTTCCCCCTTACTCAATACACTAAATTTTGCTTTGACATGACAAGCACATCGATTTTACTCCCCCTATAACAATGCCATAGACAATTGTCGTATTAGATAGAAAGATTTTACTCCCCCGTACTACAAGATTTCTCCCCCTTTTTGTCACAAAAATAGACAAAAGGAAAATAAAAATAGGAATCCTCATAAAATAGCAATAATCAATGTAGACAAAGGTAAACATACCTGAAACGAGAGATAAAAAGTGCGATTCTCTCGCAATTTCCAAAGCCGCACACCCCAAAAAGATATTACCATGAAGCACAAGTTCAAAAGAACTCTCCCCATAATGTGTCATTCCATAAGGAACAACGCGACGACCTTCCCAAGCAAGGATTTAGAATAAATTCTTGGGTGAAGCACAATTTTACAAGTAAAATTGCAATTATGTTTTTCTTCCTAGCCAGTTACGGTCAAATATGAATTCAAGGTTTGATCTTCCAAATTCTCAGAGAGTTTCGGTCAACCATCGCCTTTAGAGAAAACATAAGGTTACCCCTTCCTAGTGGTTGTAAGACTAAGAATTAAAGGTACAGCATTTAATCCAGCGGAGTTCAATATTGTATCCTACGAGGTTCCTCCTTATCAAAATCGTCTCCCCTTAGCCATAAGAGTCAGAAGCATGGATTTTGATAGTTCTTCGTAAATTTCTTTGCCCTAAAAAGGGTGGTATGGCTAAAAAAAAAATTACGATTTATGCAATACATTCATATAGGTAATCAATTAAGATCAAGCATTGCAATCATCAATTAAGATTTTAATTTAATAACCTCTTTTAATTGATGAAAAAGAAATCATGGAAGTAGCACAAGCAAACAATGTAAGATAACTACTTCTAGCATAGTGATTACCCAAAACTCTAAGGAAAAAGATAAACTTTTAAAAAGGAGTTAACTATGCAGTACAAATTTGAAATTCGTTTGGAAACTCAAAGAGTTATTCAATAATGATCTTGCAATTCTCATATTCTGACTCTGAGAGACCTGTCCAATCCTTGAAAAGAGATTTAAAGAAACATAGTTCCTCTTCACAATTCTTATGAGGATTTTCTAAGAGATCACCAATCCTATGCAACACAAATTTAAGTTTGCAAATAAATTCATGTGAAGTGTAAATATTGATCACGTGGTGTGCATTAGGAATACCTTTTTTTGATTTTTGATGAAGATAATCTTGATCAGCTTTTTCTGCATAATAGTCTTTGTTTCTGATAACTCTTTCTGCAATAGAAGCCATGATGACAAGTATATTTTTTGAAGAGAATAGTATTAGAACACAAATTTATAGTGTTTGTGAATGGTGTGAACTAGGAAACCAGTTCGTGAGAAGCTTTTTCTTATAGACTTTCTCTATATTGTTTTGCTGGCCCATTGCCCTTTTTAAATTCCAACTGAAATAAGTTTATATATCAACAATATTTTAGAATATTTTTTATTCCAAGAGCATAATTTTTCTCTGATAGAATCAACCCATGGTTCTTGTTCTCGACTCTTGCCTTAGGAGCCAGAGGCAGGGAAAATTTCAAAAGAAGTCAAGAGAATGTTGATATTCACGTCAGTTCATTACATTTTGGACTCAAACATGAAGTGATATACACCTTTTTATACGATTATTTGCATCCGACTCACTACAAGAAGGAGTCTTACCATAGGTGTAGGAAATAACTATAACAACCACTTTGGGAATTCTTGTTATATACCATCAGGACAATAGGTCACATAACCCATTAAGCATGGATTCATCTCTTTGGAGCATTGCTCAACAATCTCTGAGATATTGATTTTATTTCCATGTAATATAGTTGGACATAAAATAGATAGCAAAACAATTAACTGACTTGTTCTTTAATCAGACGAACTGGTTTATTTTACGTCTCAATAACACAAGTCACTGATTTGAGACGTAGTCTACATGATTAAGTGGATAACGGGTAAGCAGAATGCTCATGATCAGCTTGTGTAGAGTACCTCTTACCTTTTCCTCTTTTTCCTGATGTCAAAGGAACACCATTAGCTAAGTTATTTAGCTTCTGATTCATCTTCTTTAAATCATCCTCAAGTTTAGCAACAATAGCCCTATTTTGTTGAAACTTCCTGCATCTTCTCAAAGGATGATTATCCTTGCCCGAGTACGAGAAACACTGTTTCTGAGACGGATTTTTCTCAGAAGCACCGAAATCAAAATTGATTTTTTCATTAACATGAGGAGATGATCCTGCAAGTATGAATGTGTTGCTATTTGTGAAAGAGTCACCTTTACCCTAAACCATTTGTGTCTCCAAATGACTTTTGCCCAAAAAGCATGGCTCAAATTTTATCTGAGCTACCAGATAATTTTGCAGGTCATCTTTTAGGGTACAATTTTCTGATAGAAGCTTGGATACTTCACAAGTTGATTTCTCAAGTTGATCATTAGTTATCAGAAGGAATTCTTCAATATTCTTAAGAGATTCCTTCAATTGAAGATTTTCTTTTAAGAGAACTTCGCTTTTATCCAGAACATCTAATACAAGATTGTCTGAATCATATTTATCAGAATTCTCTGCAATTAATGCTTGATCAAACATATTCTCGAAGAGATGTTCGTTAGGCATTTCATCGAGAGTATCCATGAGAGAATTATGGTATTCTTTACTCGAACATTCTTTCATCATATGTCCATATCCACGACACTTGTAGCATTGGATTTCTTCCTCTTGAACATCCTCAGTTTTCTTTGGAGACTGTGAATTCTCAAACTGTCTTTTGGAACGTTGCAAACGTTTGTTCTTCAGAAGTTCTCTAATCTGTTGAGTGATCAAGGACAAGGTAGAGTTTATCAGAATTATCTTGATCATCACATTCATCAGCATGAAGTACTAAATGTTGTGATATTAGGATCATGATTTACTCAAATGCAACAGACTTAAATTCAGTCTTGTGATCATGATCGAATATTTTGAGTTTGGCCATAAGATCGCCTCTCTTTATATCAAAACCGAATGACTCTTGGATGGCATGCTTCTTTGAATCATATTTTGAAGGTAGATACCTAAAGTTTTCCTCATAGTTTCTCTTTCCTCAATTGTTTTTTCAAGTGATTGCGAGGCATTAATAATTGTGGAGAGTTTGTGATTAAATTCTTCAAAGGTTTCTTCATCAGACATACAGAGGTTTTCCCAATCTGATGAGAGAATTTGAAGTCGAGCTTCTTTCTCTGAAGTGTTGCCTTCAAATATGTTCTGTAGAGTTTCCTAAGCTTTCTTCGATGTACTACAAGTAGATACATGATGTTGAAGTTCTGGGGTTACAACATGGATGATCGCATTAAGCGCATCTGGATCTATCTTGGCTTCTTTCCTTTCTTTCTCGGAATATTGTGAGGGAGTTTTATCCTTTACAACATCAACGACTTTGATAGTGGGTATGGTAAACCCATCTTTCACAAAGATCCAACACTGATAAACTCGTGATTGAAGAAAAGAACGCATGGCAGATTTCCACCATAGATAGTTTGTGCCATCAAAGACGGGTGGAACATTCACATTAACAGAATAACGTGTGTTCATAGTTCGCGAAAGCGTCAAACACAGACAATTACGTTTTACAAGGTGTTTGCCGGCTCTGATACCAACTGAAAAGGAGGGGATACCGAGATACACCACCAACTTTTGAATTCGTGAACCTAGTTCATTATGGTTGTTTGAACGATCTCACAAATTAAAATTCAAACAACAACCTGAGTATAGTTCAGAGAAACGAACCCTAACAAGAACGTAGTTCTCGTAGATCTCAAGAGAGATGGATTCACTCAAAGGTTATGAATCAACAAACTTGTAATCACTTCAATTATATAGATCAGAGACAATATAATGCGAAAGGGAAAAGTAATACAAGACACCAGAATTTTGTTGACGAGGAAACTGCAAACCAGCAGAAAAACCACGGGACCACGTCCAGATGTGAACACCCTCAGTATTAACGGAATACAAACGCTAGCCTACTCTCAGACTTCAGACTGGAATATATCGAGATTGAATTAACACTCCAAGCAATTCAGCTACCAATGCGCTCCTACGTCTCTTGGCTCCCGCAGAAACCTACGTACTTGATTCCCTAGCTGACGTCCTTCACAGGGCTAGGAGTTGCTCCACTTCCCTTCATAAAGACTAGCGCTACCCTGCCTCTAACAGGACGCCTAAAAGTATCCAAGTAATTAAACAAGAATACGATTGTGATTTCCTTTAAACTTAAAGTCAAGGTTAATGGAAATCTGTTTTACTGAACAAGGCTTATTGATCTAGCCTAAACAGTTTTACCTCATAACGCTTGACGAACTTAGTATGAAACCCAGTTCGTGAATTTGCGTTATGGAACTTCTAGGGTTTACGATTCCGGATCCACCTTACAAAGTTTCTATCAAATCTTGGTCGTGATAAGATTGAAAGAATTCAATCAACCCAAGATACAGGATCAAGAATTTGACTTCCGACCTGTGCTTCACGATCCTCAAGTGAAGTCTTTCAATAATCGTAGTCCAAAATGACTTCGAGATGACGACCAACCTTTATGCAAGGATACACAGATGTGTAGAGGATTAGAATTGTATCTTGCAGAAGGTCATCTATTTATAGTGATCACCAAGGGAGGCTTTGCTTAAAAGTTAAGCAACCTTGAGTAGGGCTCAAGCAAGTTCCGGATCTGAAAATTCCATTGCTTGAATACCCATTCTCAATCTTCTTCTAACTTTGGACAAGGTCAATAGTTAAAGAAGACTCAACCTTGATTGAAGGTTTGCAACTTCTGGTCCAAAACATGTTTGAACATTCCGAGGATTAAGTAGTTGAATTCCATGGGCTACAAGTCCGAGAACTAATCATTCCAAAACCAAAAACTCCATATTATGAAAGTTGGAAGTTTTCCATGGCTTATGTGTACGTTTTCATGAACGCGTTCACAGAGCTGTCAATTGGAGTTCAGGAGAAACCTTGAACTCGTATGTACGCGTTCATGAACGCGTTCATACAGACTCGCTCGTTCTCAGGAATGCCTTGTGCAACATATGTACGCGTTCACCGTTGAGGTCATTTCATGAGACAATTCAACTTACTCTACCTATACATTTTATCACGGTTGTGACAAATGTAAAGGCGAAGAATCCTAGAATACCTTCGGATCTTTATAAACAACATCATAGACTATTGATATGATAGAATGGTAAGTACGAAATATGGAAAGGAAAAACCTTTCTAACCTTTAGCGAGGACGTTATGATTTATCAAGTAGTAAGCTCTGGTCTTCGTCTTCAATGGTCTTCGTCTCGATTACCTAAAACTATCCTAGTCCGAGTTGTAGAGTAAACTTGTAAAGGATTGTGTTTTTGTCATGTAAACTTGACAGCTGACTTGAGATAGCAGTATCAGTGGGTTCAACCGAGCAATGCTCTAACAACTAAAGATTGGGCAAATTACTCCTTCATTGGAGCACATCTTCTTTAGGAAGAAAAATCATCTAAATGGTGGGAGAGCACTCTATACACCATTCATCCTTTGATTCATTTGTCTTCTTCGAATACAAAAATTGGATGCTTCAACGATTCTCAGATCTTTCTTTCTCGGTTTATTTGTTTGGTATCTTTTGTTGTATTTTGATCTTTCGTGTTAGGCTTTCCCCCTTGTAATCTTCTTTTACCTATGAATGAATGAGTTTTGAAGATTTCCAGCGGATAAAAAAAAATGCTTCATGATGCTTGATGTAGTTGTATATACGATTCGACGGTTTTGATTATATAACTTGTGTTGTTGAAATCTAAAATCAAATCTTCAATATCCCACAAGGCCATAACCATGAGATAGAAATCATCTCCAAACCGATATGCTTGGAGATACACAACCATAAGGGAGAAATCATCCCCAAATATATATTTGTCGATTATAATGTTATTAAACCTGTTTTTGCAGCACCTCATATCCATCACCACCATAACACTACCCGTCCACCACATTATGACCTATTCTACTTTGCCCCCTTTCTATCTTACAATTTGAACCTCAACCCTTGCAATCAATTCCTTTGAATAACTTGAATCCCCAAAGCTTTATCCCTTCACATGGCACCTTTCACAGTTCTATCATCCAACTTACATCAACACCACCAGGTAGCCAGCCCATCTATACCATTTGTATGCCTACTGAGTCTTGGGCTACTTTTTGTGAACCTAAGATTCAAAACGAAGTAATGCGACCCGTTTGGATATTAGACTTAAATTCAACCAGAGAAAACAATCTTCAAAAGCAATACTTAGCGTATATACATTAGATTATGGCATTGTTAGTGACTCTCAATCAAACAACGGGGTTGTGATACAAGAGCTGGAGGATGGGAATAATGATGATGTTGTTGAAGAACGTATCAGTACCCAGGTGCACGATCCTTTAAGGTTTTACGTAGAAGATGTTCTTGATTCAGCTGACTCCCACCGTCTTGTTATGAATCGATAAGTGAGCCCTGATTTTCCACCCTGGTTTGAGGCTTTTGTTAATGCCATAAAGCTAAAAGAGTTGAAAAGACTGGAGTGCTCGTATAACAAGCATGTTTCAGAGTGTTCGTCTTCATAAGTTTCATCAAATAGGATAACAAGAGGTAAGATATGAAGCCACGACTGATGACATGGAATGCCCAAGGGCTGAATGATCCTTGCAAAAGAGCTGCAGTTAAGCTTATGATTTATTCCTCAAAGGCAACTTTTATTTGTTTCCAAGAATCAAAGAAGGAAAATTTCCTTCATTCCGAGTTTGCCAAGTTGCATGATCCAAGAACTTTCAAACATAATTTCCTTCCTTGAATTGGTGCTTCTGGGGGTATTGTTTGTTTCTGGAAGAAAAACGACTTTAAAGTGGACAATGTATTTCAGGGTGTATATACTTTGTCTATGGTTGTGAGGCACATGGGGGATCCTTTAAGTTGGTTTCTAACTGTTTGTTATGGACCTTATAATCCAACTTATAGGCAAGACTTATGGGAAGAACTAACATATGTGAGAAATCTTCAAGTTTGCCTAGAATGTTGGCAGGGGATTTCAATGTTATTCGATTTCCATGTGAGAAGGGAGGTGGTACTGTTTTAAGTACATGTATGCAAGGCTTTACTGATTTCATTGATGCTAATGATTTAATACACCTACCTCTGCAGGGAGAACTTTTCACTTGGACTAATGGACAATTACAATCTCCTGTTATGACAAGAATAGATAGATTTCTATTGTCACAAGACTGGCTTCAGAAGTTCCCGTATGTTGTGCAAATGGCTCTAAAAAGACCTACTTCTGATCATACTCCTTTGTTTCTGATGAAGGTTGGGGTCCATCTCCTTTTCGCTTTGAGACAATGTGGCTTGCTATTTCAGGTTTCACTGATATGTTGCGAGATTGGTGGACTAATATGCAGGTTGATGGCATACCTAACAGCATGCTTTGGTGGAAACTTCAATTGCTCAGCAAGAAGATAAAATTGTGGGTGAAAGAGAATTTTGGTCATGTTGATACCAACATTTTCAATATTACTGAGGATTTGATCACTACACCAATTTTGGGTGGTAGCAACGGTGCCCATCTGTTGCTAAAAGTGTTAGAAACGGGGGTCGGCGTTGCCATTCATGGTGTGACGAATTTTAGCAACGGTAATGTTGCCGTTGCGTCTCCTAGGTAGCAACGGCCCGGTTCAGCCGTTGCTGGATTTTTCCCGCAACGGCCCAGTTTCCGTTTCTTTAATTTCCCAGCAACGGCCGGCCGTCCGTTTATGATTTCAGTAAGCAACGGCTCACCGTCCGTTTCAGATATTTTCCAGCAACGGCTCACCTTCCGTTTCTTATTTTAGCCGGCAACGGCGACATTGCCGTTTCTAAACCTTGACCAGGTCAACGAAGACCGACTTCCCTTTGCCGGGGAAATTTTAGCAACGTAAACTTTTCCGTTGCTAACTCTTGACCAGGTCAACGAAGACCGACTTTGCCTTGCCGGGGAAATTTTAGCAACGCAAAGTTTACCGTTGCTAAACCTTGACCTGGTCAAGGAAGACCGACTTCCTTTTGATAGCAACGCAATTTCTCCGTTGTTAAACCTTGACCAGGTCAACGTAGACCAACTTTCCCTGAAAATAGAAACGGTAAAATACCGTTGCTAAAGTTTTAACAGAAAAAAAAAAGCAGATTTTCCTGGTTTACCACCCCTGGAATTGCAGGCAATCATACCCCTGCAATTCCCCAATTCCCCTGCACCTACAGTTCCCCAATTCCCCAATCATACATTCACAGAATCATACATTCACAGAATCATACATTCATAGAATCAATTTCATTCATTCAAAGATATTCAATACCAAAATTTCATTCATACTTAGACAATATTTCATACTTAGACAATATTTCAAGTTTACTTGGTGCTACACTTAGCCAAAAAAAAAAAACAGAACTTATATAACGAAACCTAGTGTTCTTGTTCTATAAGACCTAGCTAGTTTCAGTACCTGGTTCTGTAATACTCTTCGGCCTGATAGTAGGTACCTTCCCATAAGATTTCCTTTGTCAATCTTCTACCAACTACAGTTAAAAAATTGAAGGTTAAGTAACTGCAAAAAGAACCAGAAAAAGGAAACAACAGAAATATAATAGAGAGGCAGGAGACATTACCTCAAGCTACCTCAGCTACAACAATAAGATTTTCCAGAGTCTCATTGTCAGTAAAAGTTGACTGGTAAACAGTTGAAACCTCAAAATCATCTACTGCTGTAGTTAGTCTTTGCGCAGAATGCATTACCACAGACCATCCATTGTCAGAAACATCCGGTGCGTAAAACACTTGCGACGCTTCAGAGGCAAGAATAAAAGGCTCGTCGCGCAATGTATCTCTGCTTCTCAACTTAGACAAGTTGACCTTTATCACCTTTGAGCTAGGATCAATTTTGTACCCATGACTTCTATCTTCAACTTTGACCCAATCACAATAAAAAACCGTTTCTTCAAAATCCAGATAATTCAACTCAATACTCTCTCGAACAACTCCATAATAGGTCATTTCTGTTTCCTTGTAGTTTAGGTCAGAGGATTTTGCTCTCTGTTTTGTAAAGGCCTTCATACACACACCACTGTTTTGACATACCTTTCCCTCCTCGTAACGTTTTGGAGCGAAGATATAGCCGTTCACTTGGTATTTCTTATACGACGTAGCCTTGAACTGGGGTCCTTGCACTAGTCGCCAAAGTACTGAATTTTCTTCTTTGGCTGCCAGCAACTGCAAAAAGAAGATTTGTGAATCAGTTAATCACTTACTAACAACTAGAATTCTTTATAAACAACTTTATAAACAACTGCCAACAACTTTATAAACAACTTTTAAGCTTATACCTCGTCGCGTAACCATATATGAAATCTCTTTACGGTATCATCTTTGGAGCTGTCGACATAAGCAGCATACTTCCTACAATGACATCCACCAACTCATTGTGTTAGAACATTAAATGCTTTCAGAATTACAAAAATGTATACAATGCCATAAAATTAAACATGAGAAAGTAATGAAGAAGTATACCTTTCCCATTCGTCTAATCCCACATACTTGGACAGAATCCATTTGCGCACTTGTTCAAACTGTACATCAGTTAAAGTAACTGTTTTACCTTTACTCAACGGCATCTCATCTGCAAACTCATCGTCGTCATCCATAAAGGCCTGTCGACTATGTTTATGAGTACCGTCACCATCTTTTGACAGGTCCTCCATACAGTATAAGCTAGCTTCGCGTAATGTATACCCTCTTGCAATGCAGCCATCAATGTACCTTCTGTTACGCACCAAATTCTTGAAAGTTTTCATTAACCTACAAAACTCAGTAAGCCAAGGGTTCAGTACAAGTCCAAATCAAGAAAATAGAAACTAAAAAGAGAAAAGGATGGCATTTACCTCTCAAACGGATACATCCACCTGAATCTGACAGGACCGCATGTTAAAGCTTCATCCGCCAGATGCACCATCAAGTGAATACTAATAACGAAAAAAGACGGAGGAAAGTGTTTCTCCGATACACACATTGCTTCCACCAAACTAGATTTAGCTTTTACAAGATGTTTTCTGTTAATAACCTTGGCGCACAAAATTTTGAAAAAAATACTTATACGCAGAAAAGCAATTCGTAGATCCTTAGGCAGTGAAGTCGCAAGATGAACCAGGATTTGAAGCAAATTTTGCATCACAACGTGGTAATCGTGAGACTTGAAATTCTTGAGCTCAGGAGGAGTAATGCTAATGATGCTGCGAAGATTGGAAGAGAAACCAGTGGGCACACTTAAGTTCTTCAGAGTATTACAAAATTGAATCTTCTCGTTCTTCGTCATCGCAAAAGTTCCATCTTCAATAGTTGTTTTACCAGTCTTGGGATCAGCAGCACCCAACCACATCTTCTTTTTAATCCCCATGGCTTCCATATCTTTACGTGCATTAGGACCATCTTTGGACTTGCTACTTCCCATCAGAGTGTTGAGAATATGCTCAGTTATGTTTTTCTCGATATGCATGACATCTGTTTGATGTCGAACCACATGTGCTGCCCAATACGGCAAATCATATAGAATAGACCTGCAAGAAAATAAAAAAATAAATAAGTCTGTGTTATACGTATAAGTTCTGAGATATAATTAAAGTAAATACATTGAATCATGAAGAAAATAGACCTGCGAGAAAACATGGTGTGATCATCTGCAACATCTTCATCTTGCACTGCCGCTTTCCTTTTACGTTTCTTATCTGATGCTGGTTATTTCCCCTTGCCCTTCTTAATTGTGATATCTGCTACCTTATCTTTAATTTCTTCTCATGTCATTGGCCATGGAGCTTCACCATGCTCTACCGATCCGTTAAAGTTTGATTTATCATATCGAAATTTGTGCTTCGCTGGCAGCCATCTCCGGTGACCCATATAACATATCTTCTTACTGTAAGGCAGCCATTCAGCAACTGTACCTTCTCCACAAGTAGGACACCCATAATAACCATGAGTCACACATCCAGATAACGTACCCAAAGCTGGAAAATCATGAATAGCCCACAAAAGTCTTGCTTTTAAAAGAAACTCAGACTTGCTGGAGGAGTCGTATGTCATTACACCTTTATTCCACAGCTCAAGGAGCTCATCTACCAGTGGTTGTAGATAAACATCAATATCTTTACCTACACATACATGTTAACATGCAAAAATTCAGAATATATTTTCAGAGAACTTGCAGAAACAAAGAAATGAAGGGAAGTAAACTTCTACCTGGTGCTTTTGGGCCAGATATTAACAAACATAACATCGAGAACTCTTTTTTCATACACAACGAAGGAGGAAGGTTGTACGGACACAGAATAACCGGCCAACAACTGTGACTTGCACCAAAACATCCATTTGGGTTGAAGCCGTCGGTTGAGATCCCAAGTGTGACATTTCTTGGTTCCTTGGCAAACTCAGGAGAAAAGTTATCTGCACATCGCCAAGCCGAAGAATCGACTGGATGACGCATCACATTAATATCTGACTTGCTTTGAAATGCCACAGAAATGCCTCTGCTATCCACGGTACACTATAAAACCTTTGCAGCCTCGCAATCAACGGAAAATGCCTTAAAGTCTTTTGAGCCACTTGTGTAAGTTTCCTCTCATCATTAAAAACCTTCTTATACCTAAGTTCTTGACAAACCGGACACTTAACCAATGTCGACTCAGTTTTCCAATATAAAATGCAGTCATTTACACATGCATCATATGTTATGTAATCCATACCTAGTTCTAGGATCATTTTCTTTATGTCAGGGTACTTAGACGGCAATGTGTTCTCATCAGGAGGCAACTCTTTCATCAATTCTAAGAGAGCAGTAGTACCATTGTCAGAAAACCCATATTTGGTCTTCATGTTATTGAGTCTAATAGCAGCATACAATGCTGTCTTTCCTTTAGAACATGAAGGGTATAACGGTTCTCTAGCACGCTCATATGCAGATTTTTTTTCTTTCTTTCCTACCGTGTAACCTAACATTCTCATATGCACCTACATTAGGATCTGCTTCAATATTGACACCAGAATCAACATTCTCATCTACACCTAGATTAGGATTAACTTCAACATTCACACCAGAATCAACATTCTCATCAGCTAAACATACATTATCCGCTACATTTTCGACATCCACAGTATGAGTAGTAATGTTATGACTATGTTGTCCTACTAAGGTTTCCCCATGAAAACTCCAGATCGTATAAGTCTGAAGCATTCCATTTTTGAGCAAATGATAATCTATTTCATCAATTGACTTCAATCTTTTACCATTTCTACAAACAACACAAGGGCATGAGAACAAACCTCCACCTTTGTTGCGGAGAAAAGAAATGAATGACCTTACACCTTGTATGTATGTATTCGACTTGCGACTAAAAGTCATCCACCTCTTATCAGCCACACTTGACATATCTGAAATTTTACACACAATCAAACTTCAGAAATAGCATCTAAAAGTCAATGATTTGGGGTGCACAAGAACAATCATTTGCTGCGACTTACTACCTAAACAGCAAAAAGGCGCACACGGCCACAAACCTCCAAACCCTCTACTTCTATACTACCACAAAGTGATAATGATAGTAGTAGAGGATTTGGCAGGTTGGCCGTGAACAACAATTTGCTGCGACTTACTACCTAAGCAGCAAAAAGGCGCACTCCTTGTACCCACAAACCTTCTTCTTGTTCTTCTTTACCAGCAAGTGATAAAAAAAAAAGCAAGAAGAAGGTTTGAGTGTTGAGGAGCACGCGACAATTTGCTGCCACTACTTCTTTACTACCACAAGTAATAATGAAAGAAGTAGAATCATAGAAGATTCAACAAAATAGGCGATACAACAAAAAGGCGCACTCGTCAAGGTACTCCATAAACCTACTACTACTTCTTTACCAGCAAGTGATAAAGAAAAAAATATAAGATTTATGGAGTCCTGATGAGAACAACAATTTGTTGTTCTATCATTTAGACAACCAAATCAACTATATAATCACCTAAGGTATAACATATGCAAAACAAACTACAACAAATGATATCTAAAGACATAAATCAATATGACTATATCAATTAGGCAGATGTTTGTTGCACACAAACTATAACAAATGATATCTAACATATTTGTTGCACACAAACTCACACACAATAGATTATCCAGATGTTAACAGCATTTCTATGACTTAAGAAAAGACAGAAATCAATCAATTAGGCAATATAGTTTAGTGGTAGGGTGCCGAATCCCTTTAAGTTAACGACAGAATTCTCATTTTAGAAGAGAATGAGCCTAGAAGTAGCTCAATATTTACCACCAAACCATATTGACCCATATCATATCAATTTCATTTGCAAAATACAAACACACAGACAACAGATTATCTAGATATTAACAGCAAACATGAACAAACATTAAGA
>JAJJMA010118489.1:0-16057 GCA_023529015.1 Papaver nudicaule
TTGGAATCTTTCATCGCCTCTTGAAAAGTGCTAGGTTCATCACCACTAATCATGAATGCAAATGTTGTATGATAATCTTTCATCCAAACAAGTGGTCTCCTGTTTCGTGAATCTTTATCGTTTACTAAGGAATCTTCTTCTTGTTGTTGCTGAGATTCATCATTTTGAATCTCTACCTCATCTGTATCTTCTTCAAATACAGAATCATGTTTAGGAATTTCTCTTTCCTCCACAGCCTCACCACTCTCTACCTCCACCTGAGTTACATTCTCTTTGTTAGGGTGTAACAAAGACTTCTCATTAAACGTAACATCTCTGCTAATAACTACCTTGTTGGTTTCTTCACACCACAACTTGTAACCCTTGACTCATTCAGCAACACCAATGAAAATTGCCTTCTTTGCTCTTGGATCTAATTTACTCTCTCTGACGTGATATTAAGCTGGACAACCAAAAACCTTAATAGAATCATAGTTAGCAGGTTTGCCAGTCCACACCTCAATAGGTGTCTTTAACTCAATAGCAGTCGATGGTGACCTGTTAATTAGATAGCACGTCGTACTTACTGCCTCAGCCCAAAATTCTTTACCCAACTTTGCATTGGATAACATGCACCGTGCTCTCTCCATAAGGGTACGATTCATTCGCTCCGCTAGCCCATTCTTTTGAGGTGTTCTTCTCACTGTCCAGTGTTTGACTATGCCTGCACTCAATACTCCTTCAATGGGTCGTTCTTGTATTCCCCATCATTATCCGACCTAAGTCGCTTTACCTTCTTGCCAGTCTGGGTCTCTATCATAGTCTTCCACACCTTAAACTTCTCGATAACTTCATCCTTCGACTTCATAGCATACAACCACACCCTCCTTGAGAAATCATTGATAAAAGTGACGAAGTACCTCCTTCCTCCTTTGGATATCTCCCTAGAAGGACCCCATACATCAATATGAACATACTCCAATATACCTTTAGTACAATGGATTGCTTTACCAAACTTCACCCTATGCTGCTTTCCATAAGCACAATGTTCACAGAAATCAAGTTTGGCTTTCATCAACTTGTCAAGCACACCTTGCTTGCACAATACCTCTAGTCCTTTCTCACTGATATGCCCCAGTCGCATGTGACAGGGTCTTGAAATACTAGAGTCTCCATCATTTTCGATTCCTGCATAAGCTCCACCCACCACTGTATCACCACACAAGAAATACAAATTTCTTTGTCTCTTAGCTTGAATCACCACCTTCGAGTCTGACTTCATCACCTTTGTGAATCCTCCTTCCATTACAATCTTGTAACCTTTGGATTCCAAAGTACCCAACGATATTAAATTCTTCTTCAACTCTGGAATATGCCTCACCTCAGATAAGGTATGTACCTTTCCTTCATGATTCTTGATTCGTATTGTTCCTATTAGAACTATCTTCAGCTATTGCTGCTTACGAACTTGAATCACGATTCTCCTTAGCCTTAAGCTTTGGACAATCTTTCTTCCAGTGTCCAGGTTTGTGACACCAATGATAATCAGACTTCCCTATGGATTTTCCCTTATACTTGGTCATCTTAGAACCAGGTGTCTTCCCATTGTTTACATACGATCCAACCGCTTGATCACTTTCTATATCATCCTTCTTACGAAACTCATCACTCAACAAGACAACAATTACGTCGTCTAACTTGATAGTCTCTTTCGATGCCAATGTACTTTGAATCAACGTATCATATGTATCAGGAAACGAACACAGTAGTGCCATAGCTTGGTCTTCCTCTTTAACAACTTCTCCTACATTGGTTAAATCAGTCATCAACTTATTAAAGTTGTTGATATGTTCGTTAATAGACGTACCTTCCTTGAATCGAAAACGATACATCTGTTTCTTTCGAAACAGCCTACTTGTGAGAGACTTGGTCATGTACAAACTTTCCAACTTCGTCCACAAAGACTTTGCAGACTTCTCAGACATAACATTGCACGTGACCTCCTTGGACAAACACGAACGAATTGCAGCACAAGCCTCCAAATCATATTCTTCCCATTCATCATCATCCATATCCTTTGGCCTAACATCCTTCAAAGCTTTATGAAAACCTTGCTGGATCAACGCATCTTTTACTTGCACTTGCCAAAGACCAAAATCTGTTCTTCCATTAAACTTATCCACATCAATTCTAATAGTTGCATACTTTGGTGTTGGTACCTTCGCTGGCTTCACCGGAATATGAGTATCCCCTTCTCCCATCTCTAACAACACCACTTCTTTGATCTCAGAGTTAACAAAACAAGGCGCTGATACCAATTGTAGCAATCAATACCAGTCCTGTTTAGCTCTAGACACACACAAGCGCACACAGACGAGTATAAAGCAAGCACACACAACAACCACATAAGAATAAAGAAGAAGCAAACCACAACACATAGATTTATAGTGGTTCGGCAATGCCTACTCCACTTGACGATGATGAACCTTTCACTATGGAAATCTGAAGAACAATTACAAGAACCACACGGTTTAGTCCCTTGTTGTTTTCTCTTGTCTCACAACCCTTACAAGAACAAGTCTCAACGTTGTGTAACCTTACGACTAAAAGAAAACCTATATGTCTCTCCACCTCTATATCTGTGTATTAGACTCAATAGACTACCACCTATTTATAACCTTCGATACTTGGATGTCAAGTAATACTCGATGTCCAAATCCTAGACGGTTTCCTAACTTCACAATTTCCTTATTCTAACCCAAGTCGGTTTACTTGGTTACCTAGAATAGGACTCTTGTAAGCTTCCTTGTAATAGTGAAAGACTAATCAACAAATATTACAAATCTATCCATATTTAGCTACGTACTGCTAAGTCTCAAGTTGTGAAATGAAGGAATAACCACTTAAAGCAAATAAAAAAAGAAGGCAATATTCAAAAGTAATAGATAGGAGTATTATTTAAGATGATTTCCAGTACAAACAGTGATAAAGACTACATAAATATCAAACTCACAAAAGAGAGGGATATCACTCAAGTGTGCGTCTAACAATTTAGGCAGCATGATTTATTCTTACTTAGTAAAACTACTCTTGTCTTGTCTGGTACAATCAAATATCATTACATGCTGTTGCTGCCGTTAGAAGTACCAGTGAATGCTTTGAAATTGGTGGCGTTGTTAAACTTTTGACGGTTGTCTGCGATAAACCAAAGATTGCATAAAGATACAGTTATTGCCAAGGAAAAAAGAAGAATTTGTAAACAAAATTTGTATCAGCATACTAAGTTGATAATGAGCTTTACCTTCATCGTTCTGAAATTTGTTGTTGCTGCCAGTGGTTCCATTGAATCCATTGGTCCTGTTGCCTGCATGTACCCCAGTATTGTTAGTTTGATGATCATGTGAGAACATCCCGCTGGTAACTTTTTTTTTTCTTGATTAAAAGAGAGATTTTATTAAGAGTCTAAAGAGAATATACAGAAGCTACAAGCCGTAGCAAAAACAGAAGATTACAATTTAGGCAAATAAATTGTCCCAATTAAACATTGTGCCGGTAAAATCCAGGTGCACCCTCTTACCATGCGCATTAGCCCAAGAGAGTATCAAAGCTTTAGCATCAGAACCCAAGTCTTCATCTGTCTTGTAATAGTGTTTTCTATTAAAGGTTCTAGCATTCCTTTCACACCATAAAACCCAAGTAACCGCTGCCGGAATTAATGGCCAAATTATCTTTCCAGAAACTGAAAGCTTCTCTGTAAACCAGCAATGAGCGAGATCATGGACTGACCTTGGAAAAGTCCATGCCCAACTTTTAGGAATCAACATACACCAGATTTTATATGCCACCTTACAGTGTAGAAAGAGGTGATCAGCCGTCTCATTTGCATCTCCACAAAGCATACAGTAATTGTTGCAAGCAATATCCTTCCTTGATAACATATCCGCAGTGTTCAGTTTGCCATGTACAGCACAGCACATGAAGAAGTTGATTTTTGGTGGTATGATGTTCTTCCAAATAAAAGAGTGAGGGAAGTTTTGTGTACCTGTATATTCATTCAACTTAGCATAGATTGACTTAACTGTGAAAATACCATCATCAGATAGAGCCCATCTCCTTGTATCGTTTTGTGAATCCAAAATTGGTGGAGTATCACGAATTAGGAGCAGTAAACTAGCTAACTGAGTTGCTTCCAGGTTATTCAGCCTTCTTTTAAGATCGAGATACTAGTTATTGTCAGCAGTAATGTAACTAGCCAAAGGTAGATACTTATCTCTTGCCAATCTATCTATCTATACTTAATATATAAAGGAGAACTTTCTAATGCTGACGTGTCGGCGCCAGATTCCTCCTCAATATTTACTCAAATTCTGGCAAAAGGAATAGATACGTCACTTAGAGCATCTCCAATGGTGTTTGGGTTTGGAAAAAAAATGGTGCCACATAGGATTTTGGAAACTCCTATGAAAAAAAATATCTCCAGTGGTTGTTGGATAGTTACAATTTGATATGACGTGGAAACTTGAGTTTGGAAGAGAGTTTGGGTTTTTGGAACCTCCCATCCAAACCCACGTCATCAATTATTTCTGTTTTAAGAATATTTTTTATATTTTGTGAATCTAACTTTCAATAACCAAATGACAAGTGTATTAAAACAACTTTTATACAACTACTACTGGAGATGCTTATCAAATCATAAAATTATTGGTCTCCAATTTCACAAAAATCCCTATGTTTTAGGTCTCCACATAGGATATACATCCAAACACCATTGGAGATGCTCTTAATGAAAAGATAAAATATACGAAGAGATATTCTTTCAGTCCATGTCTTTCTGCGTAATCGACATGATTCTTCAGTTGTTTAAATAGACACATACATACCCCTATGGATACAAACATTGGGGCAAACCCCTCCTCTTCGCCATCTTCTATTGATGGACCCTTCCTCGATCTCGAAGAGTTTCGATTGAAAGGGTGTTATTCGGAAGTGAAGAACTTTTATATACAAGGCTGCCAACAGACTCAAAAACTCAAAACAACTTCATGCCATAAAAAGTTAACAACAATCGATTGGTAAGAGGAAAACCGAATTGCGTAAAGGGTAATTAATCACTTTTGCTGACAGTGAAAGGCAAAAAAAAATTGAAGGCAGGTAACCATAAGTCCAATCTACTTTTATCTGAGATTTCAAATCCTTGCTTTAGCCTTTAATTTATATCAACTAATAGTTTTTACAGGTTTAACTGTCAAATCTGTATCTTCAAAACTAAGGGATTTAAGGGGGAAGGTAAGTACTTTCAATTGCGACTCTTTTTTTTTTTGTTTTGAACAGATTCAATTGAGACTCTTCCACCACACCAAAATCTATATAAACGCTACTCTTAACATGATATCCATTGAACAGTTTACGTCAGAATTCATAATTTAGCGTGCAATGAACTATGAAGAGATGGAAACAACAGACTTCGTATATGCAATTTAGGCGAGTAGGAAGGAAAAAGATCATCCATCTGCTAAGACAAATATTTTCCGCATCAACACAAAAGGAAATCAATGGGTTTGGTGCTTTGGGTCTATGGCTGCGGATGCTCTTACAGGTTAGTGCGAAAAACTAGAAAAATAATTTGAATACAATGTATGACTATTGACACTAAAATATCTTGCCGCATAATTCAATGTTATGGATATATTTGTGGCTCTGTCTGACAGAGGTTATTGGAGCCAAAAAGGATCCCTGAGAAATGAGATCAAACAATGGAATCATTTAATGTCTACTTTCGAATATATAACTATTATTTGAATTGAAGGAGTTTGTGGCTTCAAGCCGTAAACTAATTGGAAAGTCAAGCACACCATTGCTTACAAACGGATTTTGAAGGTATGTTTGAAATATTTATGATTTGCCTTACTTGGTTTGAATGTTAGTTGGTTTGTGTTTACAGTTATACTTACTTGGTGTTTTGCTAAGCAAGTTGGTCATTTTCACAAGATCCATGAAATGGATCAACGGGTGCGCATTTGTTGGCAGCTCCCTTGGTTTCATTGGAAAATTTTCGACTAAAAGCAACAAAGTCCAAGGTGCAGGTACATTCTCATTCTACTATATGGCTAGCACAAGTGCACAACTGTTTGACATATAGATTGTGATGTTTTTTGTAGGCGCAAAGAATCATCCACGCGTTTCTATTTTTGAGGCTACTAATCTCATTCAACATTGTTATCTTCATTCTACAAGCACCCGTTAACATTCCATGTACATTTCGACTAATTTGTGGCCAGCAAGAATGAAGAAGTATCTCTGATTTGCAGGAATGGAAACGAGGGTGCATTCGTGGAGTTTTCTCTGAATTAAAAAATTATCCAAGTCTGTTTGTGAATTTTCAAGGTTGTGCTCAACGTTTCGAGAACAGTACAACACGTTCATCTTTTTGTGAAGCAGCGGTCGAAAATTCGAAAATTCACATGGTGGTTTCCCTTTGCAAACGAATGTACACGACTTTTCACGAACCGATAGGAATTACCAGAAACAAAAAGATGTGCGGTGCTTTGGTACTATATATCTTTGCAATAGACGTCCCCCCTTCACAGGAAACGGGAAGATTTCCACAGACATCTGATTTGAACTCTAATACACTGCTGGAAAAGCTTTCTTTTCGGATATTGTCTGAACCCATTGCTGGGAAACTATTTGTTACTGCCTAAGATCATCAGGTATTCGTTCATGGGTACTAATTTAAATTCCTATAATTACCTAGTGTAACTTTTTGGCCTAACTTTGATTTTATATACATAGATGACAAAAAAACACGTTTTGTATGTGTAATCGTTGGAATGTTTCATTTGGAAGCATATAATCGACACTCTGAAGCACCATGTGCCTAAACTTTTCTCTCTCGCATACAACTTTCCACATATTTTCTGAATGTTGCGTTTCCAAGTTAATGCTTCTTAAGTAAAGATAGAGCTAGGGAAGCAGCACACAGAGAATTTACTTAGCAGAATAGTTGCATAGCACAACGCTGTTGATTTTAGTTCTGCTGTTTCTGGATCATGGATATCAGTTTTTAAGGTGGTTGTGAAAAAAGTCGCCAAGAAAATAAATGTGGAAAAGAAACTCAAGTATTAAAACCAAATCTTATTCGTGCCATCGCAGAGTTTATACCAGGCCAAAGTCAACTTCTTCGAAAGTTCATGTATTTGTGGTTTGGGTTACGTAATCCTCTAATCGATGAAATTATGATATACAAATGATAGTTGATCAAAGGATCACTTTGGGAACCAAATGTTCTAGCAAAATAAAAGAAAAAACAGTATTGAGTTTGGATATAGGGTAGCAAAAACATAAGAACCTAACTATTCGTGGGAAAATAAGCAAGTCGGTATGGCGTTATTGAGTCTCTCAAAAAATAAAGTGATCACAAGTACTTAACGAGAAACAAAAATTCCTTTCTTGACCAGGACATGATCTACATGTAGCAATCGGATCTTGCAAACACAGGCAACTTAATACAGTAGGTATGGGGTTACATGAAAAGAGGAAAAAAAAAGTATTAGATTGTAAGACACTAGCCCGGGCATTTGCACGGGCTTAAAAACCTTGTTTATAAATAAGAGGATACGCCACAGACAACGCAGTATTTCCGCACCATGTATCATGCCAAAACGAAATATGTTGTCCATTGTGCACCACCAAATTGGAATGCATATTAATCAGGTTACCTGTGCTAGCGATTGCTTTCCAGCACGAAACACCATAAGGGGAAGCAACATCACCAGGAAACCAATATGAAGTTTTTGACCCATACTTTTCTGTTATAATCTGGTACCATAGGTGGGTTTTCTCAACCCCAAACCTCCAACACCATTTTGATAGAAGTGCCTTGTTCATTAGAGTTAAATCCAACACACCTAATCCACCTCTTTCCTTCGGCGCACAAACTGTAGGCCCCAATTTATCAAATGAGAACCTCTAGCACCATCTTTGTTCTCCCATAGGAATCTTCTCATTCTTTTCTCATCCTGCTGGTATCCACTCCCCAGGAAAAAGCACTGTTGGAAGCCATGTTAGCTGATTTGGCTGGTAAGAGATTCTTGGGTTTCAGGAAATAAATTTGAATTCGAGTAGACTCCACATTGCAACTAGATTCCTTTTGTTTTAGATTGATGGGCATATTCTTATCCTAGGTCGCAGTAGTACAACATATGAACATCAAGGAACAGACTTGATTCCTTATGATCAAGTATAAATGGATAATAATCATGCATGTATATATCAAGAATATTGCTTTTTTATGGAAACAAATTAAGATTCCAAACAATAACGTTTGTCCAAGGTTCGTTGTTATCTCTTTTGAGAATATGACTACACTAACATACTATGCAGTACGAATTCTTCAAATTAAGAGTCGTATCTGTATAGCAGACTATGAAATGAGGATGCTCGAGAATACATCTAGATACGTACCAGGGAATACATTTTTCGCACAAGTACACTTAATTGGGAGATTTCAAGGATTTTCTATTTAGATTGTTAGTTCTCCATTAATGTAAACATCAAGGAATAAAACTTATCTAGAGACCCATAGATCAAATATTCCAAACCAAAAACATTGGAACTTATCTGCGTATTTGACTAACATGAGATAATTTTACTGTCAAGTTTGATAGTAACTGGAGATGATGTCAATATGAAAATACAAAAGGTGCACAAAACTAGCCTCGTGGTATGCAGAAATAATAATATGGACACCGTGGTTTGCAGGTGTAGTTCAGGGTCTTAAGACTGATCCAAGATGCCCAAAATTTGGTAACCTTGATATTAATCAGTTCTGCAATGTTCTGTAACAACATTTATACTAGTATGTCGTCTTGGATTCTCATGTCATGTATTTGTTGCGGCAACCAGACTATCCGATCGCCGGCAATTTTAGTCTAAGCCGTGGTTGTTTTCTCAAGTAAATTTAGTAATTGCAGAACAAAGAAAGCTCCAAATCTAGTTGGTATTCCATTGTAAAACTTCTTTCATGTAAAGATTAAGCAAACTACAAAACATTAAGCAACAAATACACAACATATACCCAATTTTATTTTTACATGTAATTTGAAACACATCTACAGCTAATGATCAAACTCGCAAACCTCCGTAACAAAACTAATTAATTTTCTAGATAGATCTGAAATACTAATACTTCCCTATATGTTTTTCCTTAGTAAATCACTACCTAGTAGCAACCGGATCAACCCCTAAATTTCAGTTTTCTAACTTGTCCAAAACTTGGTTGAATCTCCGAATGTTTCTTGGTCATGCAACCGGTGATGTATTTTCTGCACATGATCTCACAGAGTCACAGCCACATGAACCAAGAGACGTAGAAAAAGCTGCTAGAGTTTATGAGACTTAGATTATTGTTTTGAGAGGAAACTTACTTTGTGATTGAAGGGTCAGATTTTTGTTGATGGGTTTTCTGATTTGTTCTTGCCTGTGTTGGAGAAGTAGGTAGAGATGATGATTTGTTGGTTAATAAGAAGAATAACATATCATTAGAACTACTACTAGTTGAAGTAGAAGAACAGTTGGACTGAAACATTGATAGATGAGATGAGAACTTTTACTTTGAAGATGCAGCAGAGAAGATCACAGTTGTTGTTGTTGTTTTTTATAAGAAGAGACTTTCAGTTCTTTATTAGTACTTACTAGCTCCCTGTTTATGTCCACCCCACATGGGTCTGAGTCGTCTGACTGCACATTTCCATAAGGAAATTTCCTGGAAGTTGCCTCTGTGCCCTCTATCTCTGTTTACAATTGTATATTCAAGGTTTTTGGTGTCACAAACAATTAGCCTACACTTTACTGGGCTAGCTATAGGGGTATCACAAACAATTGTAGTAGTGTTTGTTCTTATTAATTTATATACACAACCAAAAACCACAATCAGAAATATATAGCGGCTGATCTTAGTGGTATCCATATAAGTTCCACTAGAAAAATGGAGTTGTCCAAGAACGAAGCATTGTCTAGCGCGGAAGCTTAATCCACGGCAATTGTAGTATTGTTTGTACAAATGCATCAGTTACTTCTTTCAGTTATTTGATTTTAATTGATTCTGTGTCTATGGGTTATTGTATATTTTGAGCCTTGAAATGGTTTTAGATGATTCTTTGAATTTTATTTTGAGCCTTGAAATGGTTTTGTCAATTTGATTTATTAGAGTGGAAATTTGTTGATTTGCTATTGGTTGTAAGTACTTCTTTTTGACATAGACTGATATGGATTTACTAATTCTCTTTAAACAGGGCCATTATATTGTGGCTTTGAAAGTTTTGTTCAAGATCCAGCTCAAGCAATCTCAAGGTGAGATCGATTCTATTTTCTACGCTCTAAGCTTATTGTTTCTGAACACCCGCTTAGATCGAGGGAGGGTGTTAGAGATTAGGAAATTTAGTCTTGTTTCCTTTTGTAGTACAGTTTTCCTTTTCTATCTTTGGTTTTATTTTGTTAAGTTTGTGTAAGCCAAGTTACGGCAATATCTGTAACCTATACAACAAGCTATGTGTGTAACCGAACATATATATAAACAGGGGTTTTACCTCTTGGTTTTCTCATGTTTTGAGAAACCTATTAAATATAAATCTCAACTTGGTATCACGCAGGTCGGACCTGCTTAGGGTTTTTTACTTCGTCTTCTTCTTCTTGATTTTTTTTTCCGACATGGCTCTACTTCTTCTCAATCTTCCTCAACTTCTTTTTCGACTACATCTACCTCTTCTATGTCTTCCTCAATGTCTTTTTCTTCTACTTCTTCTGTATCCTTAAATCAGGTACCTTTTGAGCGTCTCCATGGTGCTATCTCAGAAAAACTTACTGGTCACATTTATTTGTTATGGAAAGCTCAGTTTATACCTTATTTGCAAGGTTATGATTTAGAAAAATATGTCGATGGTTCTCTTGCAAGTCCACCACCTCTTGTTAATGGAGCTCCTAATCCATTGTTCCTGTCTTGGAGGCGTACTGATAAACTTCTACTCGGATGGATTATGTCTTCTCTTACTGCTCCAATCCTAGCCAAAGTTAAGGCGTGTGAAACTTCTTGTTCAATCTGGACCAAACTTGATGCTCTCTTTGCATCCAAAAATGATGCACATCTTATTCATCTTAAGGAGTCGCTTTCATCAATTAAGAAAGGGAACTCAACTATGTCTGATTATATTCAATCGGTCAAAAATATTGTGGATTCACTTGCTGCTAGTGATGTTGAAGTTTCCGATAAAGAGTTTCGTGATTATGTTGTTAAGGGTCTTGATTCATCATATGAATCAATTGTTAGCTCTTTAATCACTACTATAGGTGTTATTACTACTGATGATTTTGAATCCATGTTGCTGTCTTAGGATCTTCGTGTCACTGCGCAGAATCAGGTTGCACTCTCTCAACCGCTTGCTAATGTTGCCTCTGTAAATCGTAGTGCAGATGTTCCTCTTACAAGGGATGGACAACCAGCTGGTGTTTGTCAAATATGTGACAAACCTTACCACAATTCCAAGAATTGTCGCAAGAGACTTGATACAGTTACTTATCCCTCTCGTGACAGCAGGCGTCCACAACCCAGGAATAATGCTAATAGAGGTAGAAGGCCATCTACGAATGCTCCTGTTGCATATGCTGCTTATCAACAACCATCTTACACTTATGATTGGCTCCCGGATAGTGGCGCAACGAATCACATGACTAATGATCTAGGTCACTTGCAAACTCATTATGAGTACAAAGGGCCAGATCAAATTCGTACAACTGGTGGTTTTACTTTGCCAATTTCTCACACTGGTGATGGTATTCTATCCACTCATGTTCGTAAGTTTCATCTTCCAAAAATCTATTATCTGTTTCTAAATTCTGCCGTGATAATAATGTCTTCTTTGAATTCTATGATTCTTTTTTCCTTGTGAAGGATCGCCAAACTGGGGAGGTAGTACTTCGAGGGATGCTTAACAAGGAGGCTCTTTATACTCTTCTTCCTATTTCATCTGTTTCTGCTTTTGTCGGTGAACGTACTTCTTTACAAACATGGCACTCTCGTTTAGGTCATCCCATGCTCAAAACTGTTCAAGCTATTGTCTCCAAACATAGTTTACCTGTTTGTTTAGCCAATAAAAGTCATAAACTTAGTTTTAAAGCTAGTACTACAGTTTATGACAATCCTTTTGATCTTATTGTTTCGGATGTTTGCGGTCCTGCTCCACTTTTATCTAATGAAGGTTTTCGGTACTATATTATTTTTGTTGATGCATTTAGCCGTTTCATTTGGATTTACCCTATGCACACAAAAAACTGATGTTATTGGTATCTTTGATGTCTTTTATCGACAAGTTCAAACTCTGTTTGGACGCAAAATCAAAGTTTTCCAAACTGATAATGGTACAGAATATAAGAAGCTCACTAATATTTTGGAACAAAATGGTACCCAACATCGTCTTACTTGTCCTCATACATCTTCTCAAAATGGCCTTGCAGAAAGACGACATCGTCACATAGTTGAAACAGGTTTAACACTCCTTTCCATGGCTTCCGTTCCATCTAGCTTTTGGTATGACGCTTTTTCTACTTCCACTTTTCTTATGAATCGTGTTCCCTCAGTTCCTACAGGTGCTAAATCTCCATATGAATTGCTATTCAATAAAGTCCCAGACTTTCTATCTCTTCGGAGTTTTGGTTGCTTATGTTTTCCACATCTCAGAGATTATCGATCTAATAAACTTGAAACCAGTTCATCTCCTTGTGACTTTCTTGGATATTGTGCGACTCGCAAGGGTTACAAATGCCTTCACATTCCTTCTGGTCGAATTTATTGGTCGGGCCATGTTGTTTTCGATGAATCCGTGTTTCCTTTTGCAGATTCCAGCTCCTCGCTACTACCATCTTCCCCAAATCCCTCGCAGGTAACCTCTTCTTCCTTCTTTCCGGTATCTGCAGCCATGTCGTCCCCTCCTATTTCCGCTGCTTTATCAGTCCCGCCAGCCGACGTTTCTGTTTTAAACTCTCCTGTTTGCAGTTCTAATAATACATTGCAGAATCCTCCTGTCGTTACTCTCCCAGCAGCCCCTAATAGCATTGACAGCACATCTGCAATCATAAGCTGCTCTAATGCTCCCACCAACAGCACCTCGACAACAGCAGTTATTTGTAATGTGGGAGCACATTCTGACGTCCCAGACCAGTCCTTGTCTGCCACTGAAATGCAGGAAGTTCTAGGGTCATTTGGTGATAAACGGATCACACCACTTCCACAACGATTTCACCACACGTACAGCAGGAAGTCCAAGGGAGCTTTACCAGTTCCTTTTCTTACAACAGTTGCTGAACAATCTGACGCCAGTCATGCAGACAAAACAACGTCAGCTGTACTCATTGGTCCCTCCACCACAGACATCTCAACAGCACAGCAACAGAACAACTCTTCAACTGCACCTCTCATGTAAACAGCAGTTCCAATCTCCACTGTACCGACGACAGTTTCTGACAGTTCTGTGGCTGAGACTGCACCGTCTGCGAGTTCAGGTGCCATTTCTTCTGTTGCACCAACATTCATACAGGAAGTTCAAGAGACACAGCCCAACATAGTTACCGACGCAGCTGTCTCCACTTAGTCCACAGAAATTCCAGTTTTATCTCTTTTGCCTGTATCTTCACAGACTCATGCATCAGCTCTGCCATCTTCTGCTACTCATTGCCCAGCTTCAAGACCACCAACTATTAATGATCACTCTATGATTACAAGAGGAAAAGATGGTATCTTTAAACCGAAAGCTCTTCTAGCATCCAAATATACTAAAATTACTGATGCTTTCTTTGAGCCAACTTGTTATTCACAGGCAAAGGAAGATCCCAAATGGCGTAAGTCTATGGATGACCAATACAATGCGCTTGTTCAAAATGGCACTTGGTCTTATGTTAAACGTACTCCGGATATGAATGTGGTAGGTTCCAAATGGGTGTTTCGTGTCAAACGTCTTGCTGATTGAACTATTGAAGGACGTAAATCTCGTGTGGTGGCTCAAGGTTTTCATCAATGTGAAGGGAAGGACTATGGAGAAACTTTCAGTCCAGTTATAAAGCCTTGTACAATTCGTGTTGTTCTCACTTTGGCTCTTACTTCTGCTTGGCCTATTCGACAACTTGATATTCAGAATGCATTTCTCAATGGTTTTCTCACGGAGGAGGTCTATATGAAGCAACCTCCTGGATATACTGATCCAAATTATCCTGATCATGTTTGTCGACTGCATAAATCCTTATATGGCCTCAAACAGGCACCGAGGGCGTGGTACACTCGTCTTAGTGTATTTCTATAACAACTTGGCTTTGTTGCTTCCTGAGCAGATTCTTCCTTGTTTATTCGTCGTTCAACTACTGATGTTACTTATCTCCTTGTATATGTTGATGATATTATCTTAACAGGCTCTACTTCTTCTTATTTGCAACATCTTATTGACACTCTACACAAGGAATTTGCACTAAAGGATCTTGGAGAGTTGTCTCTTTTTCTCGGTGTTGAAGTTACGAGAACAACTGATGGTCTGTTTCTTTCACAGCGCCGTTATATAGAAGATTTATTGGAGCGTGCCAATATGCAAGGAGCAAAGCCTGTGAGTACTCCTTTTACTACTTCTACTGAGTTAAATCCACAAGGTGGGGTTCCTTTGAAGAATCCTACTGAATATAGGAGTCTTGTTGGAGGTCTTCAATACTTATTGATCACACGGCCTGAGCTTGCTTTCTCAGTCAACAAAGTATGCCAATTTATGCAACATCCTACTGACAAGCATCTCTTCCTTGTCAAAAGAATTCTGCGTTATTTACAAGGTACTTCCTCTTATGGTCTTACTCTCAGGCCTTCTTCTAGTTTGCAACTCAGCTTTCAAGCCTACACGGATGCTGATTGGGCTGGTGATCAAACTGATAGACGTTCCACTAGTGGTTATTGTGTTTACTTAGGCTCGAATATAATTTCATGGAGTGCTAGAAAGCATAAAACAGTTTCTAAGTCGAGTACGGAAGCTGAATACCGGGGACTTGCCATTGCTACTGCTGAGCTCATGTGGATTGAGTCTTTACTCAAAGAACTTCAAGTTCCGGTCTGCACTCCTCCTGTCTTATGGTGTGATAATCTTGGTGCAACCTATCTTACTATGAATCCAATTTTCCATGGTCGTACTAAACATATTGAAATCGATTATCACTTTGTTCGAGAAAGAGTTCAACGTGGTCAGTTACATGTTCGCTTTGTTTGTTCCAAGGACCAGGTTGATGATGTCTTTACTAAACGTCTTTCGAGAGATCGATTCTATTTTCTACGCTCTAAATCGAGGGAGGGTGTTAGAGATTAGGAAATTTAGTCTTGTTTCCTGTTGTAGTACAGTTTCCTTTTCTATCTTTGCATTTTTTTTGTTAAGTTCGTGTAAGCCAAGTTACGGCAAAATATGTAACCTATACAACAAGCTATGTGTCTAACCGAACATATATATAAACAGGGGTTTTACGTCTTGGTTTCTCATGTTTGAGAAACCTATCTTTATATATAATAGCAGACCCCAAATTTCCACATGTCGACACCACATTCACTCTTGATTGTGGTGAAGCCATGTCAGCAAACCCTAGCCCTATCATCGCTCTCTGATTGGCTACTCCTTAAGACATAATCCAATTAGCAGTCCCAAAAGTCACTTAAAACATAATACAATTGCCGTCCATTGGTAATAGGCATCTCTTTCAAAGATTTTGTAGGATATGCAACCACCTCATGTCCCTAGCAATTACGAATATAGAAAAGCAACATTTCAAACAATTGCATCCTTCCAGACGACCTTTAACCCACCCAAAGGAAGAAAAAATAATAACCAAATCCAAAAGTCACTTTTGCTAAATTAAAAGTCATTTTGCTTGGTTGTACTATAGATAACGGCATGAAGCCTTGGAAGAGGCGGCATATGGTAACAACATGCACCCTTCCACATCATCGAACCTCTGAAACAATGTTCTCTCATAGGAGCCTCTAGGGATGAATTAATGAGAAACATAATCGTGG